>OU015500.1:26929274-26989274 GCA_907164885.2 Dolomedes plantarius
GTCAGTTAGTTACAGAACTGTTTTATATATATAGATAACAAATTTGAATAAATAAAAGCAATAGCAATTTTTCTCTTTTTAAAATTAAAACTGTTAGCAAAAAGTAGAAAAATGAAATACGCAAATTTTGAGAAGCTTTCAAAAATTCAATGAAATGTGGATTTTGGGTACATATATTTACTTTGCATAAGATTAAAAAAAAAGTCTTCCTTACCATTTACACTTTTTTTTTCTAAATCTCGTATGAATAAAACTTTTCATTTAAATATTTATATACATCTGCAATTCATTTAGGTAAAAATTAACTAAAATTAAAATTAAAAAAGAGCATTATCATAAAATTATAAGCTTCCTGTTAAAACATTGAAAATTATAAACTTCATATATCTACATAAAACTGAACTCGAAAAAAATTAATTAAATGGGTGAACCTGGACTCGGACTTTATTTGTTCAATATATGGTGAAATATTCGAGAATGCTACACTCATATCACAGTTGTTAAGTTTTTATAGCTGTTAATTTTGCAAACCCAGTCTCGCACAGATAAGTAAAAGCGAATGGGAGCAATGTAGCCTTGAAAGACCGTTTGACACCTATATAACATAATGATCTATATATATAAAGCAGTTCCGTAACTGACTGACTGACTCACATATAACGCACAGACCAAACCGCTGGACATAACGGGCTGAAATTTTGCATGGCGATTCTCCTTATAGTGTAGGGTGCACTAAGAAAGATTTTTGAAAAATTCTTCTTAGATTTTTTAAAAATTAAATTTTTAAGCTGATTTAGTAACTTTTTTTAAGTTTGCATTTGAAATAATAATCCGAGGGTTATAAAATTTATATCACGAGAAAGATCATAAAAATTCCTTTAAGATGAAATCCTTTTCGAATCTTTACTTCCAATTTCTGATTTTTGGTGAAATTTTAAACATTAATTTTTAGAATTTTAGTTATTAAATGCTGATCACGTGCTTTCTTTTCTTTTAATTTTGCGTTACGACGAAATAGACAAAAAGAAAAAATTTTCTTGCTAATTCGGCAGACGATTGAACATTATCCAAAAAAATATTAAAATACAGTAAAAGAAATGTTCCTCAAACTATACAATATTCTTTAGTATGTCCTATTAGATTTAATTTCAATATTTTCTTCTACATTATTTTGTCTATAAAAATATCCGTTACGATTTGTTTATAAATATATTTTTTCGTTTTTTTTTACATCAATTGCATACATTGATCGTTGTATTTAATTTGAATGTACTCCGTAGCGAAGTACGGGTTTTCAAATAGTTTTAGCACATAAAAAATATAAATAAAAGTATTAAAAATATGAAATTATGGGAAATTCAAAGCATGTTTTTTAATTAAATATTTCAGTATGACATAAATTTACTTCAGGCTATCTGCGACTCTTCTAATTTTTTTTCACGACCCTTCTGTGGGTTGCGACCCAAAATTTCCGCACCACTGCCCAATAGCTCTCGGGAATGACCGAAGGCTAGTGGCGATCACGGGCAACGGCGCACTCGGGAGTATTTATATTTATTTATTTTTGAAGGGGGAAGCAGAGTTGAACGGATAATATTCAAATTAAATATAATAGAACATACTAAAGAATATAGTACAGTTTGAAGAACATTTCTTTTACTGTATTTTAATATAATTTTGGATAATGTACAATCGTCTGCCGCATTAGCAAGAAAAAAATATTTTTTTGTCTACTTCGTTGTTATGCACGTGATGCAAAATTAGTTTAAAGTATCACAAAAAGAAAAAAAACCACGTGATCAACATTTAATGAATTAAATTATAAAAATCAATCTTTTAAAAATTCACCAAAAATCAAAAAAGAGGTAAAGATTCGAAAGAGATTTCATGTTAAAGGAATTTTCATGACCTTTCTCGTGATATAAATTTTATAACCCTCGAATTATTAGTTTGAATGAAAACTTTAAAGAATGTTACAAAATCAGCTTAAAAATTTAATTCAAAAAAATCCAGGAAGAATTTTTCAAAAATCTTCCTTAGTGCACCCCTACACTATAAGAAGAATCGCCAGGCAAAATTTCAGCCCTTTAGGTCCAGCGGTTTGGTCTGTGCGTTGTGTGTCAGTCAGTCAGTCAGTTACGGAACTGTTATATATATATATATATATATATATATATATATATATATATATATATATATATATATATATATATATATATATACACCGTAAAATCTTGACTATAATACGCACATGTGTATAATACGCATGCTTGATTCTGCACGAAATTTACGAAAAAAATTAAGATTGGACTATAATACGCACTCATAACTTTTCAATATATTATTTAAAAGTTGCACAAATATTTCTTAACATAAATAAAATTTGAAATAAAAATAAACGAAAACATAATTCGGTCGGAAAAAAAACTTAAATTTTTAATTCAAAACAAACAATACAGTGGAATTATAAGTCTTAATCACTTTCACTAGAATACAGCTCATCTATTGTTTGTCGTTTATTCAATGTTTAAAACTACATTTATTTTTTATTTTTTAAAAAACACGAATATAATACGCACCTTCATTTTTGCAAACTAAAATGTGAAAAAAAAGTACGTATTATACTCAAGATTTTACGGTATTTATATATATCTCGCATTTTTATGTAATATTTTAACTATTCTCTGTTCTTTAAATACTCATTATATGAAATGTTAACCAGTGGAGCAGTAAGGATTTAATCTCTGGGGGAGCCAAGTTGAACGGATAAAAATATTTTTAATGTAAATTCTACAAAATTCACTAGATGATAACATTTTATTGAAAGAATAAAATCCATTTTTTTAATTTTCTTTTTACAAAGCTCTTCAATTACATCAGTCGCGGTTACATTTATCTCTTTGTGTATAAATAGCAAAGCCAGTCCGTTCGATCGTGACATAGGTTTTTTAAAGCAGTAAAAGTAGAAAATTGCCTTTCACTGACGCATGTTGTTACCGGAAGCGTAGCAAACATTTTTTATAGATGCTACGATCTATCATTTTGTCACGCTTCGGAACCGCATCAATGGCATTTTTGCATGAAGCTACTGCAAACCCATTCAAGATCAGTCATGACACAATCCCGGACTGGCGTTGCTATAATACACTGAAGTGCATGAAAAACTGAGTTACTACGTCGTTGGGCTTCGACGTATTAAAGTCGCCATCATGCATAAAATGCATGCATAGCATGCATAAAATGTGTTAGATGACAGGGCCAATTCGATAACTCAGAGAGTGGTATTTTTAACTCATTCTAAAACGCGTTTGTGAACGCGGATGTACGTAATTTACCTCATCTGTAACCACAACTCACACGAAATGGGTTCTAGAACCCACTTATGCCAGTGCCTAGCCCGTTTTTTTCCTCTGTATGCACTGAACATTGTATAGTCCCGTAGGCCCTAGCATTGAACTGCGTTGTTATTTGCGCCAATAAAGCACTCCTTTCGATTAATATGACTGTCGACAGATATAGTCCAGTCAAATTAGGTTTTCATTTCGCACTAAATAAAGGGGTTGAGATTTTTTCAGGAATGTGTAGGTGTTGGCCCCCTTAGCAACGCCTAATAAAGTCCCCCCGATTTCGGGCGCCGCGGGGGGTCCCAAAGGTCAATTTTTTCAGTTTTTGGTGTTTATCTCGAAAACGGTGCGTCGCACAGAAAATTGTCAAATACAAAAATTAAAGCTGATAAAATTCCCTTTCAAATGGTATATCCATGTTTGTATCTAAGTGTTACCGTTTTCGAGATATGAGCCGTTGAATATAAAAAATTTTCAAAAAAAGTGGTAGTGGTTCAAGTATCTCGTCAAACTTCCTCTTCTAACTCTTTCCCCTTCCATTTCTCAGAAAACTCGTGATAGAAAAAGTTGTAAAGCGAAAAATTTCCTTCAAAAATGTATAGATTTATGCTAATTTATCTTCATCTGGTAAATAGTTAGAGCGTTTTGAAGTTTAGGGGTACTTTTCAACATTTTGCTAGTAAAATGTCACTAGTAAATAGTCACTAGTGCTAGTAAATAGTTACTCAAGTTTCGTTTCTAAAGTCTGTAACTCTCTTAATCACTTTGTATGCTGTTTAATTAGATACGTATAGTATTTATAACTCGCATATATAATAAATTATGTATACCTGCACGTATAATGCATATCTCATATTATACAGAAGAACACATGTAGTACAAAGGAGGAAGTAAGAAAACAAACCAAAATGTATAAAAGTTGTTCATATAATCAAAAAATGGTTATGAAAAGTAGGTTCAAACAACAAGTACTTGCATTAAATAGATTATATATAATTTATTTCATCAACTGCTTTTCTATATATTAAAAGCCGTCAATCTGATACTTCGGAAAAAGTTTCAAACAAGTCAAAGTATTCACTATCATTTTAGCTTCTGTAGAATGTCCGAAATTTTAACTGATTTCCCACAAAGGTGGCATCCCACTATAATGCCACGATCAAAGTCACTAAGCTCTTTTGACTTACTCATCGTCTCACAAACGCATAAATATGACCTGACAAACCACTACCAATAGTTTTAGGAGTTTCAGGAAGAGTAGTGGTAACTACAGTACATGGTCCGGACCGTCCACTGCAAACAACCAATACTTTTATAGCTTTCGAAAATGGAGGTAAAGATTCAAAAAAGATTTCATTTTAAAGGAATTTTATGATCTTTCTCGTGATATAAATTTTATAACCCTCGGATTATTATTTTAAATGCACACTTAAAAAAAGTTACAAAAACAGCTTAAAAATTTAATTTAAAAAAATCTAAGAAGAATTTTTCAAAAATCTTTCTTAGCGCACCCCTACACTATAAGAAGAATCGACATGCAAAATTTCAGCCCTTTAGGTCCAGCGGTTTGGTCTGTGCATTATCTGTCAGTCAGTCAGTTACGGAACTGTTTTATATATATATATATATATATATATATATATATATATATATATATATATATATATATATATATATATATAATATATATATTATATATATATATATATATATATATATATATATATATATATATATATATATAGAGAGAGAGAGAGAGAGAGAGAGAGAGAGAGAGAGAGAGAGAGGGGGGGGTGGGGTAAAACACCTCATGAGAAAAAAACGTAGTAAATGCGGTAATATAGGAAAATATTGTAACTTATGGAAAGCATTAATAAAAAAAACTAACAAGTCCATCTTCAAAGAAATGCTGCAGGAAAAAAAAAAAGCATTCCCAGCGTGGTACAGAAAAATGAAGCATAATTACTGCTGCACACACAAGAAAATGTGATATACTACAGAAAAACATAGTATAATATATAAACAAAAATGATATTCTTAAGAATATTACAATTACTAAAAATGCAAAAAAAAAATATATATATATAAGATCTCTATTGCTATAATAATGAAGATTCTGTAACAGACGCCTTAACTACAAAGAACTACTATGGGAGGGGGAAACTTCGCCAACGTAATCAATAGCAGTCAGCGAGCAAGGTTTCATCTTCATTATGGACATCGAATACGAGAGAACGCAATGGAATATTTCTTTTATAGAGGACGGAATTTATTTCCATCGCGATAGCGGGTTACTTGTACGGCGCTTTTATTCTACAGGTATTACACACAATAGGATAAGAGCGCTCATACTACTCACATTACACGCAATTTTTCCATAGAAAAATACTGCAGTATACAATTATCGGTCTGAAATTCTTTTCAGTAGAGAAGAAATAGTAGTTACAGTAGTGGTAAGTTATTTTTTCAATGATTACAGTAACTAAATTTATTCTAATGATTGAAAAAATGTTTAGATTGCTCACAATATCGTGTTTGTGATATTCACCATGGACATGTTTTAATAAGCTTTATAGGACATAACACTTAGATTAGAACAGACAAACTAAAAATAAAAAGTATTTGGCATCAGTTGGCGTACAAAAATTTTCTCGCCATCCATGCAAAGCCACTACGCCAAGCAAGAAATAATCACGTGACTGTCACCGAAACGATCACTCCGTCATTCAGAAATGTATAAATTTCGCGCTCTCACAGTGTACTACGAATATGATAAGTTTCACTTCCAACGCGTGAGAGTTACACGCACATTTTTAATGTAGGATTACGTTCCTCCATAACGGTCCTGCGGAAAGGAAAATTTCAGACGCTAAAACTGTTCGTCCATCCGTCCTAACGAGTTATAATTTTGGCAGCGCGCCAAACCCAGTCTGTCGCTTGAACAAATTAAACAGAAAAGTACCAAGATGTGTCAAAATTTTGACATACATATATGTATATATATATACTTACGTACATATATATAGATACATATATACATACAAAAGAGGTAAGCAGCGATAAGTAATCCTACGTTAATAACCCGCGGTAGTTTCGTTAGAAGAGACTACCTGAATTTTTATTCTCTCTATGTATAGGCTGCGTATTGCTAACGATCCATTTTCAGCAACAATTTTACAGGGTGAGAGAGACATGATTTATATATATTTTTTTTATTATTTACAAGTTTTTTGTATGGATCCCCCCTCCCCTAAAAATGTCTTTGCATACAGAGATCGTTATGCGTATCAAAATACATGAACAATTTGAAAAAAATTTAATTTTAATGCATGAACATAATTTTAAACTTTTAAACAAAGGAAATATTTTAAACTAATTAAATCTCGGGATTTATCAAGATTTGATATTAAGAAAAATTATTCACTTTAATTAGAGAAATAGTCGGGTTTTTTTTTTTAATTTTTAGAGTAATTCTTGTTTTACGATTCTGAGATCTTTTAATTCGCGAATCATGAGTCATGTGAACACACTCTAATGGAAATAGAACATAAGAACGCTGTAAAATTTCACGGAGACATAAATTTGAGAGGAATTTAAGATATATCCTATTGAATATGGCTAATTGTGAAAAAATCCATTTCGAAATAAGCTACTCTAAATAAGCTAAAAACTTGTACTTATGTATAAATATATTTCTTTTAGTGTACCTCCAGTATATCTCAACAAGTTAGTTATACCAACATATTAGTTCTAATTGGTATGACTTAAAACAAAAATGCATGCTTTATATTAAAATATACAAGATTTATTTTCGAAGACTTCCAATCATACTTTTTTCAGATGTATTACTTTAATAAATAGCCACTGCGAGACCAGCATGGTCGCTTTTAGTTTTATATTTTCTTTTGCAAAACAACTCAACTGAAAGTAACAAATGTAAGGAATGTTACCATTACCTGTCATCTTAAAGATATCTACACTTTATCATACATCAAATCATTACATCAAATAAGAAATTGTTGGGGAATTTTTTCACTTAAAAAATGGAGTAAAAATTCAGCAAGTACTAAAATATAGTGTGGAATACATCACTCTCTGTATGTACTATTGTTCACAATTCATTTATCTACACTTAATCATATCAAATAATAAACTGTTGGGAAATTTTCTTCACTTTTAAAAATGGAGTAAAATTTCATCACGTACTGAAAAAAGTGTAGAAAATTAAATATTACTGGCTCTTGGTTGCTATGCCGGCGACGGTTAAACCTAACTTCGTGATCATTTATACTCTCCTTCAAGCCTCTCTCTTAATTATTTCTTCTTCGCTTTCTTTCTTGAGGCTGTTCCCAAATTTCACTTGATCGTGCAGCTCGCTTTCAAGCATTCCTGATTTCAGTGCGTAAATAAATCCATGTTGACACGCGGTTGCAAATTGCGGACGGCCGGTAATGTTTACATCTGGTAGTTGCAGCCGTTGCCATTCGGAGTGTAGAAATATCGTCGATTTTTGTGCCGCATACCTACGCGTTTTACATATATAGATTTTGATAGCTAGGAAATTGTACTGGCTGATTTTAAAATTTTTCTCCTGAAGTATTTCTGTTTTGTCCTTATATACTGAATACAGTACAAGACTATGGTTACCCTGGTAACAATAATACAGAATGTAAGGTACCTTTTTAAATTTAAGAAAAATCTCTCAGTGAAAATGGATGGTTGCAAATCTTGCGTAATTTGATGTACATGAATAAAGTAAAACTTCACTATGTCCGTCAGCAATGGTTCCGAAAAAAAGTGGCAGTCGAAAAGATGTGTCTTCCGTAACAATGACTCTACAGCGTCCTCAATCGGTCCTGAACAAAATACGGCTGTTTAGAGGGGCACCCCTATTCTACGACCATCCCTCTGGACGGCTATATTTTGTTCAGAACCGATTGAAGACTCCATAAAGCGAATGTTAAGGAAGAAACCTCTTTTCACCGGCCACCCCTTAAAACGGCCCCTTTTTTTAGAACCCTTACTTCATTACTGGCCACCGTATAGAAGTTTCACTATATATATATATATATATATATATACACACACACACACACACACACACACACACACACACACACACACATATATATATATATATAGAGAGAGAGAGAGATACATACATACATACATACATATACACACACACACAGTAAAACCTCGTTTATCCGGATAAGATTTGAAGACAATATTTTTATTTAATGTTCACATTAGATAATATAATTTTTAACCATGACAGCAAGAACGTAACTACAAGTAAGCCAAATATTCGCATTTTAGTTTGATTCAATGTATAGTTCCTGCATAGATTGTACAATAAATTATGGTAATAAAATGCTTTTTATTGAGTTTAAGAAAGCTTTACTAGACTTACCAATTCTTTGTTACGAAATTATGTGAAAAGTTATATTTATATTTTTTAATGTCTAAACAATATTATGTAATTTTGTTACAAAACATAATTTTTTATCGTAATCAACGGTATGTCCCCTTAGTTACGGATTTTTTTTAGCTTATTACTCATATTACCCGGATTGCCTATGGTCCCAGTTAGTCCGGATAAACGAGGTTTTACTGTATATACTAATATTATTTATTCATTTTTAACCCTTCAGCGGGCGCGCCCGTGTACATTTTCGTCATTTGAATGGTTTGTTTTTTTCATTTAAGGTTTGAATGTTCTGACCAGTTTCTATTTATAGCTACACCCTTTCTAATGCAGGTCTTATTTTTTTACCCTTGTGTTCCATTCATTGTTAGTCGTGATTTAACCGTGGTAAACCAGCGATTATACTGGATTACAATACGACAAAAGCAGGAGTTGATGTAGTCGCTCAAATGTGCAGCTATTACACGGTATCCCGCATATCACGAAGATGGACAATCTCATTGTTTTTTTAGGTTTCGGAGAATAATAGGAATCCATTCACAAATTTTCCTTAGATCCAATAAACCGGACAGTTTTCAAATAAGGCGATTGTATCTGCATTCTTTGACCTTTAATTATAAATATATCTCAATATTATCAACATTTTATATCTTGTCATAAAACGCAGAATTATTATTTTCAATCTGAAAAAAAAAAGTTTATTACAAAACGAATAATTAAGGTTGAAAGGGACGTTGCACTTCGTGCCACGCGCGCCTGCTGGTGTTCCAAAAATTGGCGCGCCCGCTGGATGGTTAATAACAGTAAAAATCAATTTAAATTAATTTAAATCAATTTTTGTAAAAAATCGAAAGCACAAGCATGCAGC
Organism: Dolomedes plantarius; assembly: GCA_907164885.2. Lineage (NCBI taxonomy): Eukaryota > Metazoa > Arthropoda > Arachnida > Araneae > Dolomedidae > Dolomedes > Dolomedes plantarius. Next base: position 26,938,915 of record OU015500.1, read on the forward strand.
AGGGTACGGATAGACAGCACAGAATAAATATTTCATATCGGGCAATATACATATACATATAATCATCGTTAACACGTGCGGCTTTGTTTTAAAAAAGTTGTACTGTATGTTTAAAGCAAAGGAAATAAAAGCTACCCGGCCCCCTTAACAACCCGACCTAGTACAGGATTACGGACATATAAAACAACAGGTTCCAGTCACGAATAGTGAATATTTTGAGACCCAAACACACGCCTATACTGGCCATTACTGGCTTGCACACGCCTTTATTGGCACGTAATAGTGTACAGAGAAAACGACTATTTACCAAACGCTTAAAAAATGCCAGTAAACAGCTCATAATTTTTTTTTCAAAAAAAAAAAAAAAAAAAAAACTTCGTAACTATTACGGGAAGGTTATTATGCGAGACTCAGCAAAATCGATAGTGCGCAGCAACGCTTTTATATATTTATATCATTATCGGATATCTAGCGTGCTGCGAGAAATTTGATAGTTCCTGAGACGCAAAACATAGCACGGGGATCTCGTTTCCAGATAATCCGAAAACTGCGCATTTCGGAAATGAATTCGCAAGCTAAATTAATGTCTCTACAAAACGTTACAAACTTGCGTGTGAATTAGTTAAAAACCTGGCGAATTGGTTGACAGTCTACCTTCAATCCATGTGTACGGCAACGAGAAAATTCTCCCCTCTATATTTTTATAAAAACATATTAGTTAATGCATTTTCTTTTAAAGCACTAAGGTGTAATTGTTATTACTTTTGACAGACTTGCGTTTCTGCCCTTTTCCAATTTCGCCAAAATTTCCAATAAAACGAGAAATGTAGCAATGACTTGGCGGCGTTCGACAGAGGGGGGAAAAATAAAGAATCTAATGATTTAAAAAAAAAATATTTCAGGTAGTCTCTTCTAACGAAACTACCGCGGGTTATTAACGTAGGATTAGGGCCTATTCATATAAGAGTCCGGTAGCAGAAGCGTAAAAGGAAAGATGGCGCTAAGACGGGAAAAAAAAACCAATCATAAGCGTTTAAAATTTCGTTGCTAATCATTTGGAAGTTTGTCACTGGTTAAATATATTGCAATACTTTAACGCTTCCGATACCGGATTCCTATGCGAACAGGCTTATCGTTGCTAAATTTTTATTATTGTTATTTTTTTTAAAAAGCATTTTGGCACTTTTTGTTTACTTTTTTGTTTCTGCACTTTTTTGTTTTGTTGCACTGGGTTTGGCGCGCTGCCAAAATTATAACTCGCGACGCAGGACAATTTTTTTCGTCTCCGAAGGACCGTTATTGAAGAACGTAATCCTGCGTTAAAATCTTGAACCGAGATTCTAGCATTAAGGTGCTATTGTTATCACCTAGACAGATTTTCGTGTTTCCTCTTTTCAAGTACGCCAAAATTTCCAACAAAACAAGTAATTAGCAATGACTTGGTGACGATTACCAAACAAAGGGAGGAAAAATAACGAATATAATCCATAACACCCCACACAATAGCGTCTTATTTAAAAATCTTGAACCGAGGTTTTAGTTTAAAGTTGTTATTTTTGACAGATTTGCGTTTCTACCTTCTTCAAGTTCACCAAAATGTTCAACAAAACAAGTAATAAATGTTCAACAATGCCTTGGCGACCTCAAACAGAGGACGAAACGATAATGAATTTGATTAATAACACTTTGGTACGCGTATTTAAGATCTCGAACCGAGTACTTTTCTTTTCTTTTCTCTTCTTTTTAGAGAAGACGATTACATAAGGAGCGAGTAATTTTTAAAATATTAAATCCTCCCTTATTTAATATTTTGCAGGGCATTAAATTATTGAGTCTACGAAATTAAAAATCTCTTTAAAAAATTAGGATAAAAGGATTTTTGAGAAACACGCGAGCTTTACATTTAAAAGACTGCCCGCAGTTAACAGAGGACTAATGTACCATCACTTGAGAATTTAGTGCGGCATTTTAAATTCATCCTATAGAAGGGGGTCTTCAACCTTTCACGTACGCAGGCCACACCAATAAATTCGCAAAGTTCCGCGGGCCACACATCTGTGAAATAAGTAGTATAGGCAGAGGAAAAAATGTATTATTTGCAAACGGGCTTCAGCCTTTGAGATGGTTGTTGGATTTGCTTTTTATAGCATGATGATGAGGATTAATTCCTTCAAAACACGTCACTGAAGTTTTGAGTGTACGGTGTGCTTTAAAAAGTATTTTGTATCTTTATAACCATCAATTAAAAAATGCTTTTATTTTTTATTTTCTACAAACAACAAAAAATGGGAGTTGAATCAATGTATTTTGTAATTTATATCGCGTGAAACAATAAATGCAGGAAGACGAGACGCGCGTGAAGTTCTGGAAAGAAAGAGCCTCGGCATGCTGCTTTTTGTGTTTATTTCGTCTTACGATTCTGAATACAATTACCAGTGTATTATTTTGATAAGCGTATATGCCGTGGGCTACTTTTCCCCGTTCATTCTTGATCTTTTTTGTGCGAGAGAATTTGCCGTTTTAAGTTTTTTTTAAATCTATATCAAACTTTCGTTTTGCATGATCGAAATGTTTCGGCGGGCCACGGGTTGAAGACCCTTATCCTATAGCCACTTATCGTCCCACTCTTGGCATGGACGTTTGTAGCCGTTCGGAATCGGCTTCAAGCAGTAGGTCCTGGTCTAATTAGCCCTCGTGTAAGTTGACCGTAGCGTTCCAAACCAAACTAAAACCAAACCAAAAACCATAAGGCAGGGGTTCCCAACCTGTGGGTCGTGAAGTGCTTTTTGGGGGGAATCGCCATAGGTTCAACTTAAAATAACTTTTTTACAAATTTTACCGAAAAAATTTTGTCAAAATTTATTTATTATGAAACTATAAGCCAGTGATGTTTTTTAAAAGTAAGATGCCTCTTTGGAAACACAAACTCGGTCTGTTAGACTTCTGCCTTCATTTAGTGGTAAATGAAATTCGTGGTCACCTACTACGTCCAGTGCACACATTCTAAGCGTCACTTTGTCTTGGATCCATCTCTGTTGGCTCTTTTGGCATTAAAATGTGTGTGTGTGTGTGTGTGTGTGTGTGAGAGAGAGAGAGAGAGAGAGAGACCCCAAACGGCAGGTGCATTATTTTTCTTGAGGTTCTATTCCGTTCTGTCCCTGCTTTTTTGGTTGTTGTTGCTAATGCCCCCTGGTTGGAGATTCCATTCACCAGGTCCTAATAGGCTATTGGGCTGAAAAGGGCGGCTTTTAAATAAGCCCCACAAGGGTCGGAGTCCGACTTGGCTAAATGCCCAGTCCCGTATTTTTTAACCGAGTCAAGTGACGAAGACAGGAACACTTGACCCCGCACCTCCAGAGATAAATTTGAGAACTTGGAGGACATTGCAGCCACGACCTATTTTACGTGCCACCATTAGTGAACACGGCGGTGGATTTGCAGAGACGAGCATCGAACCAGGGACGTTCAGATCACTGGCCCGCTGCTCTTGCCAACTGGGCCTGCTTTTATATACCCTTGGCAAGGCGATGAATGTTTCTTAATGTTCTCCATTTCTTTCAAATTTGCTATTTTTGTTAAATTAATTATTTAGCTGGAATTAAAGTTAAGGCAAATTCATTTTAGTGTTCTTTCGTCAAGGGCCTTTTTAATGAAAATAAGCAGCGTGTGTGTGTGGGAGGGGGGGGGGGAGGGTCGTAGGGTTGCGTGGAAACCATTGACGAGGGTGGGTGGTCTCGACTCGAAAGAGGTTGGAAAACGCTAGAAAACTCATAAAGAATTGTAATAAAGATATTTCTTTAATGATATCGTTCAAATACGTGAAAATTATTTCACGGGACGGGGACATATAGTCCACCTCCCGCTAAAAGAGAACTGGCACCGGTTGAGTAACCTGTATCTCGGGGATGTTCTCTTCGGATGAAAGCTATACATAAGATCTTTAGACTTCGACTGTCGCAATTTTGGAGATTTCTCACCTTTGGATTTTGTTCCACGACGTGCGACCAGAAAAAGGGCACAATATAAATCTTTACCACTGGTCTCACGTATTTTAAACGTTGCCAGTGAGGGATACGATAAAGCACCCAGTACAGCAGCATGGAATGAATGAATGAAAACTAGTTATTCATTCAACAAAACATTAAAGAAAAGTGAAATAACAAGTACCGGAACGAAAACCCACACACAGATAACTCATAATCAATTGATAAATTGCAGTAATTAATTGCAAACTGGACAACAGCCTCTCATCATATACATTCTATTCAAATAATAAAGTAATGAAAGCAATTGGCTGACTCATTAAAACATCGAATATTACGGGGAAAAAAACCTCAAACATCGATCATTCAAACATTCTACTTTTTCGCATACTGGATAAATAAAGCTTACTTATTAATTCAGCAAAATAATAAAATCAACAAAGCAATAAATTCAGCAAAGCAATAAAATCAACTAGTTTGATCATTTAAACACTGAATACTGCAAAGAGGCTCATGCATCTATAATTTTAACATTTTATTCTTTCACATAGAATAAAATTTATTGGTTCATTCACTAAAACATCGTATACTTATAAAATAGAAAGAAGAAAAAAAATTGAACAAAAGATCTCAACCAAAAATCATTCGAACAGTGTATTCGTTCACATAAACGAATGAAAAAAAATCATCCATTTTAACACCGAATAATCAATAACAGCATCCAATCACTGATGTCTATCGCTAAAAAATTAACACTTTTTGAAAAAAAAATTTAATTAAAATAAAAGTATTCTTGAAATACGAGCATTGTATTTAAAATATTTCTCCCAGTGAAAATAAATAAATAAATAAATAAAAATAATAGTAATCCAAAAGAAGGCATTTGCTAACCTGTGACTCGAAAAATACTGAGATGAAAATTCCCCATAGCATAACACGGGGGTAGGCGATCTCTGAGGTCAATTGACGGGTCTCCATAAGGCGGAACAAATCTTCATTTTATTACACATTATCCCCGCGGCGTCTGCGAAAACCGCAACTTAATGTAGTAAAGGTACAGAGAGCAGAAGGTCTCGGGTCCGGTTTCCGGGCTTGGCAATTGTATTTTAAGAGGATAGATGTATGATAAAGAACATTGTGGTCTGTAAGCATTTTTGACGGAATTTTATAGCCTTAGTAACACTAAAGATACAGTGCCGTGCATCTAGGTCTGTGTCACTTATTTAAAACGAATTTCTTTAAGGGGACTCACGACCCTTAAGTAGAGGAAATAAGGCATATTTTCATACCTTTTGACTCTTTGTAACTACAGTGATTTCCGCTTATAAGAATCACGTTTGTTATTTCTGTTTTTGATTCTTATAAGCGGTTGATTCTTATAACCGAAACTTCCCTTTGGACAGGCACACATACACAAATATATACTTGTACATATATATAAACACACAGGCACATATATACATAATTTACCATTAAATACTCTTTAATTTACGTTATTTATCATTAATTAAAATTATTTTTTATAATTTTAAAAATACTTAATTTCTAAACAAATACTATAACTCAATTTCTAGACCTATAAGTAACAACACATGATTATAAAATCAACAAGAGGCAGCTTCTCTTTGACTACACTTTAGAAGAGCATCATATCTAATTAGCAAGTTCTGTTTTTCAGAAAAACTAAGAGTTTTCCTTGTTTTTATCATATTTGAATTCGACTATCAAAAAGTTCTAACAGTAACTGGCAATTTTGTTAGAAAACTAAAGTGAATACTAGCGACGTATGCTTATTACAGTCTCAGACGAAGATTCACTTTATAGCTTACGTTTCACGGTTTGATTCTGAATCAAACCGTGAAACGTTTGATTCAGCATCTGGTTCATCTGATTCAGCAAAATGGATCCGTTTACGTTTCACGGTTTGAAGTGCTGAATCCACTGTCCCGTTTGCGTAAGTGATGGTGGACACTTCGCGGAAGATTTATGTGTTTCAGGTTCCAGAAATCCGCAACCAGGAAGTAAGTGGTGGGGAAAAAGGAGTGCCTGTCTGGAGAAAGGTGAAATCGGACCCGGGCGGGTTAGATGCCCCTGGGTAAAGCTAATAAGACAGTGTTTAGCAAAAACGTATAAGGAGAAACTCTTATGTTATGTCTAAAGTAATGTATTTTACGACTGTTTTCCACCCCAAAGTTTTATCAATCTTTCTTTTCAAAAACTTAAGAAAGAATTTCGTACCTTTTGAGAGTTCAAGTGGCATTTTTTGGAAAAATGAAAGAAAGGCGAAGATTGCAAACTGATTCTTATAACCGGTGGATTGATTCTTTAAAGCGGAAATTTTAACATGGAAATAATACATTTGTTTTTGTTTTTACGATATTGATTCTTATAAACGGTTGATTCTTATAACCACTGATCACTATAAGCGGTGGTTACTGTATTTCAATTTACTCCTAATTTTTCCAAATTTTATGTATATGATAAATTGATATATTTATTTTAATAAACAAATTTTCAACTCTAAAAATAATTTTAAATATATATTTTTTTAAATGCTTTAGATATACCTTGTTTTTTTATTGTATACTGGCTTGCACGCAGAACTATGAAATTAATTTTACACTTAAAAGTATAATTCCTGTTTTATATTTAAAATAAATAATTCAAAATACAATTGAACATAAAACATTCAACATTAAAATATTTTTAATTTTTTTTTTTAAACTGCTCAAAATATACTTAAAATTTCCTTAAATTTTTGCATAAATTTACCCCTGAAAGAATAACAAAATGTGCAGCGATTGCAATAAATAGTTCAGACGCAATAAAATAACATGATTATGCAGTGATAAAAATTTCATGGAATTATGTTTCATAGTTTTTGAGATATCAGTTGCGGAATGATGCAAAATTACATTTTGAGAAAAATGAGTTTAAAACTTTTCTTACCATAAACTTGATCAGTAATTAAATATTTAGAATATCAATATCTCCGGAACTAAGCGGAATATTTTCTCGCGGTTTGCTTTATTTTGTTCAGAAATAATCAGGCTTTAACATATATTTTTTCCCAAAAATCGAATGTTTTAAAGATTTAAGAGTAGTGAGTCCCCTTAACGTCTTTAAGAGCAGCAAAGATAAATTAGTACTAAAAATTACGCTCTAGTGCAGTATTTCCCAATTTTTTTTCGTGTCACCATATTTCATTCTGCATATTTTCATTCAAAAGGACTTTTAACACATACAGAAAAAAAAATATCTACAATGCATTTCCCACAGCTTAAATCCAACCAAATGTCTAATTGAACGAAAAGGAGAATTGTAAGAAATGGAGAACATTAAGAAACATTCATCCCTCAGTCCAAGATGTATATAACCAGGAACAGAATTGAACAGAATCTCAAGAAAAAAAGTGCATTTACCGTATAGATTCACAATTACGTAAGAATAATAATTACAAGATAAAAAGAACTTTTTATATACCACGTTTTTAAATTTTCTGTTGAATCTTATAAACATGACAATTCTATGTATTTATAAATACTTTTAAAAATTTTTTGATGAATTATCCCATCAACTTGAAAGAAAATGATCAAATGTGTAATAAAGAGAGCAATTATAAGAAATTTTCAAACAACAAAATTAACTGAAAATGAATTCAATTCTGCTTAAAGATGGCTAAAAGCGTTAAAACAATGCATTGTCATCGTGTTTTGATCTATTCTAAAAGTTTCAAATGTCTAGCTAGTCGGGAAGTTAGTTAAAAATCGATTGCAAGATTTGTACTGGACAAACACACAAACAAGAAAGCGAGTTAATAAAAGCATGGTAATAATAATTACAAGATAAAAAAAACTTTTTATATACCATGTTTTTAAAATTTTCTGTTGAATCATATAAACTTGACAATTCTATGTATTAATAAATACTTTAAAAAAAATTTTTTTTATGAATTATCCCAACTTGAAAGAAAATGAAGTTAATTGGAAGTTAACTTGCGTTTAACTTTTCGTTCCCGACCCGGCCAATAGATGGCTGCACCAGTCTACAAAACAAAATTAACTGAAAATTAATTCAAATCTGCTTAAAGAAGGCTAAAAGTATTAAAATAATGCATTGCCATCGTGTTCTGAGCTATTCTAAAAGTCTCAATGTCTAGTTAGTCAGGAAGTTAGTTAAAAATCGATTGCAAGATTTGTACTGGACAAGCATACAAACAAGAAAGCGAGTTAATAAAAATATGGTAATAAAAATATTAAAATTCTAACCCAAATAAAATTGTTTTATTCCGTTGGGAAAACTACAAAAGTTACAGCACAGATTGTAAAAAACAAATTTATGTTTAGAAATTGTGCACTGTACGTAGTAAGTAACCATGATTGGCATTTTACCAGCGAAATAAAGTCGGTAGATTTCTAACGAACTGAGTTTGCATTTTGAACGAGACTTTTTCCTCTAAAAAATACCATAGCTCTACAGTTTCATGGTAAAAAAATATCAAATTCACTAAAAAGTAATTTTTATTGAACAAAACCGTGGCGCGCCCCCTAGAAAACACTTCGCGATTCCCTTGGGGGTCGTAACCAAAGGTTGGGGATACCTGGTGTAGTGAATGAACGATATGGGAAGTAGCCTATACGGCAAAGCACCAAAAAGTGGATCGTACCAATTGACTTCTTCTGTTGGTCTTTAAAAGGAAAAGTGAGATCGTATTTTTGTCGCCTGCTCCAATACGTTGTCTCGCCACCAAAGGACTCGTGAGACCGGGACATACAGTTTTAAGCCGATTCCGACAGGCTACAAGCATCCATGCCAACGGTGTGGCTGGGTCTCACGAGCTCTGGGACCGAAGGCTACCGACCTAGTCATTCGGCCATCGCCTGGCACAGGAAAACCATTATAAAATCCAGCCCATGTCTCCCGTGTCTCAAAAACAACCACAGCTTCAAAGTTCCCTAGCGACGAGTCAAAGCCTCTCATAAAGATATAAAAATCAGTTTAAAAAAAAAGGAGAGAGAGAGAAACTGACTCTCATATAAAAATAAAAAACTATGATTTAATATTATGAAATGACCTCCATCGAGTTAGCATATATAGGAATTGAATTTTCGATGAACAGCTAATAATTTGTAAATATTTACAATAAAGCATGAGATTTACCAGCGGAGAGGGGATCGAACTTTTTTTATTATTGAATTTTTCATTTAACAACTAACAAATGTAGATTCCAAACGTATGAAAAATTAAAAAAAAAAAAAAAAAAGCTACAATTCTGAAGTGAAAGAACGCATTTCTATACAGCCTTTGAAGTAAATATTGAAGAGGAAAAACTAACAGTTCCTTTTTCTGTTTTATAACCATAAGTACAGTCGGACCTTCCAGTTCGCATAGGGTTAAGAGGATCGGATTCTCACGAAACCGAAAAATCCGCTAACATGCATAGCGGGGAAGAAGGGATGCTGTAGACTTAGGGCCTGTTCACATAGGAGTCCGGTAGCGGAGGCGTAAAAGGAGAGATGGCGCTGAGACGGAAATAAACCAATCATAGGCGTTAAAAATTTCGCTGCTAATCGTTTGGAGGTTTGTCATTGGTTAAATGTCATTGGGTATATTTCATTACTTTAACGCTTCCGCTACCGGACTCCTATGTGAGCAGGTCCTTTACAGTATGAGACGCAAAGCAAGATCAGAGTTCATATTAATTCTTTAAAATTATTGAACTGCGCCCTTAGATCTTGGTGAGCGTTAAAGTCCGACTGTACACTGCAATAAGGGTTTAAAAAAACCGCGAACATGAATACAGGGAATCTTCTCTATGGCGGCCAATAATGGTTCCGAAAAAAAGTGGCCGTTTTGACGGGTGACCGTGAAAAGGGGGTTTCTTCCATAACACTGCCTCTGTGGCGTCTTGAATCGGTTCTGAACAAAGTACGGCTGTTTAGAAGGTTGTCTGTCTTCATACAGGGGCCAATTTCTTTTGATCGTGAATTCGTGATTTTGTCTCTGCGTCCCGAACACTGTAGTTTGGCAGAGTGCTTGGGGTGGATTTTGTATGGTTTGTTTGAGCATATAACATAAAGATGACCTCACTTTTGTAAAATCAAGTCATAATCTGTACGGTGATGTGTTTTATAAACTTTGATAATTTTGAAGTAGCTAATGGATTTAAAACGAATAATTATTCATATAATTAGAATAACAAAATAATGAATGTCGACCACCCATTCTACCTTGGCGAAAAAGCAGATTTTTTATTGTTATTTTAATTTATGAGGTAGAGGTGGGGATTTAACAAAGAGCAAGAGAACTTTCGAATAGATTTTAATATTGTTATAGAAATTGATTAATCTTTTTGGTGTATTCTTAAATAACTACTGCTTGGGAGTTTTAAACTTTAAACCCCCTGAGAAACATATCAGGATGTAGGGTACAGGGGGAGGGGGGATTTTCTAATTCTAGTAGAAAGGGAGGGGGGAGGGGTTGAGAGGATTTCCAGATCCCGAGGTAGAACTTGAGCCTCAAATTTCATGAATAATTCAGATCTTGCTTCAGAAAATTGTAACCATGACGAGGAGAGGAATAAGAAAAAAAGAAAAGAAATGCGCTTCAAACCTAAAAATTGCACCTTCACAAAAGGGTTCGTAGACCGCGACCTCAAAATAGCTTTTAATTGCGTTTCGCCGGCGCAAAAGAGGCTTGTAGTGTCATGCGTTGGCTAAGTCAAGCGGGCCAATGTTACGGAGTTAAAATGCACTTTAAAACAAAAGACGAGAAGAACCCGGCTGGAAGGAAGTCGCAGTTTTGAAGATTTCCTGACAGTGTATTTCGATCCAAGGTGTTGCACCAAACACAGGATAGACAGTTTTCCATCTGTTTTTACAGCTACCATCAATAAGTCACATCTCGTCATGGTCACAGCTACCATCAATAAGTCATCACTGAAGCAACTCTAGGGGGGGAGGAGGAGGTGCAATTGCTCCCCCCCCCCAAAAAAAAAAAGCCAGGCGTAATTTTTTTTCATAGTCTAAACTTATATAATCATAGACCTGATACTAAATGAGTTTAAATTTAAAATGAGACGATGTTTATTTCTTATAATATATATATATATATATATATATATATATATATATATATATATATATATATATATATATATATATATATATATATATATATATATATATATATATATGTATATGTGTATATATATATATATATATATATATATATATATATATATATATATATATATATATATATATATATATAACCCTAAGAGCCGACGTTGCCCCCCCCCCAAAAAAAAAAAGAAAATAAACTCTGGACTGGAGCCGCCCCTGCACTGAAGGGATAAGAGATACAAATACTGGATCCTCGTACATAAAAAAACTTCCCCGCACGCATTCAAAAACTAAAGGAAGGAATAATGATCAACATGGGAAAAATATACACCAAAACTAACGGTGCAAATGGTATAATACATCCAAAAAAATGCTTCTAATTAATTTAATATTCGCTTTAAATATCAAAGGGTTTAAGAAGAGTCGGGATACAAAACTAAAAACATATTTGTCGTGCCTGGCGCTCTCTACCAGTGAAGGCTACGTTGTGGGGGTCCTGTGAAGGGAGAACCCACGGTGCTGAGTGTTTGTTGGGAAGTTAGAGCAGTGCGTGGGAGTGTGATCCCGAAGACGCACTGGGTTTTTGTTTGTTCCCAGCCACAGTCAGATGACTGAGGTAAAGATTATTTAATGTAAATATTGTAAATAAGTTCTGGGAATAAGTTTGAGTATTGTGTTAGTTCGTGAGTCGTCGAAATAAAAGATTTTGAATATCCACTCGAGTGATGTTGGTTCGGTTATCGATAACGTCATCAGAGAGACATTGAGGTAGGACGACAATTGGAATGAACGCTATTGGAATTTTCAAGGAAAACCGAGGAAAATTTTAATAGGGCTTAGAAATTCAGAGAAGATCAGAAATTGACGAGAAATCAAAAAGTTCGGAGGAATTCTCTTTCTCCACTTTTAGATCAGTTTTCTTGATATACGCATGAGTTGTCGGAATATGAGGATTAAAAAAACAAAGGAAAAACTTTGATCTCTAGGAAAGGGCATATTTCTGTTTTCCGACAAGATCACCTCATGTTACGTTGCCACCCTAATACTATAAATGTTAAAATAATATCACTGAACTTTCAGCTTACGTGGGAACTCCCTTTTAATTCCCTGCTGAGAGGATTCTCAAAAATCCTTAATTAAATCTTTGTCAGAATTCTAAAGATATTAGAATTACTAACAGACAATTTTTAGTTTTAGAATAGAAAAAAATTGGAAGATCATAAATTAATCAGAAATCAAGAAATTCAGAAAAATTTTTTTTTTTCACTTTTAGTTTACTGTACTTCGCATACAAATGGAAGACGTTGAAAGGTGCAGATAAAAAAAAATAATTAAGGATTAACTCTGACCTCGATACATTTCTATTTTGCGACAACATGACTTCAACTACCGTTGCCAAAATAATATTATAAAAGTTAAAAGAAGATCATTCAACTCTCACCTTACGCGTTAAAACGCCTATAATTCCTTTTAATTGTTAAACAAGCAGGCAAGAAAATAATACGTAAATTATACTTTATGGAATCTTCAGCACGGTTGTAAACTGTATCAAAATTATCTGAATTGCAGGAAAACCCCGGAAAATTTTAATCTGAGTTTTAAAAGGGGGAAAACTCAATGGACATTTATAAATCTATCAAAAAAATTACGAAACTCGAAGGAAATTTTTCACGCTCAGTTCACTTTTCTTGACAAGTGTATGAAAGATCATGACAGTTACAGTTTTAAAAATAAGTAAATAAATAAAGCGCGTTTTTTTTCCCATTAGAAATTATCGTGCACGTTTATAATTTTCTGTTATCCAAATGAAAAAGATCCCAGAACAATATCTATTCGCATCGCGGTAAACAAATAACGAATCTAACGACGGGAGAGCCTCTTGTCCGATGACTACACCGGTCGAATCTTCGTACGACGAGGTTTTCCCCCCATCAGCCGATCCTTTTTTGCCCGGTCGGCGGTGGTGCTCTGTCCGGAAAGAGATTTCGATTTGTTGGGCCGGTGTCGGATCGAAATTCCTGAGAGATGTCGCCACTAAGTGTTCTCAACGTCTAGACGTTTCGAGTGAGATTGTTTTTGAAGGAGAAGAGATCTGTGCCGATTACAATTCACGTTTCCGACAGTTTCTTTTTTGCCGCCTACTCTTCCTTACGATACCTCTCGTCTAGGGATTGAAGAACAGGACTAAAAATTTAGAACAGGGTTTCGGTTCTCAATTTTTTTTCTCTCCAAGAACCGGGTAACCGGATTTGAATAATACATGAACCACGAAACATTTGCCTTAGGTATTAATGAAAAAACTATATTTATTTAGAATGTAAAGAATTTTAGTTTATCACGTAAGAACAACATACTTTTCTTTTCAATTTATCTTAATTTAAGTTAATATAAGAAAATGTGTTCTAAAACCCGAAACTACCGAATTCTCCCCCCCCCCCCAGCGAAGATTTTATGTTTGAAAATATCAATTCGCCACACAGTTAGATATTCACCATAGAGTAGATTGCAACATTTTAAAAAATATAAAATACAATACACTTTTGCTGGATACAGGGGTGGCACGTCGTCTTTTCAGACGAGTCCCGGTTCTGCGGGCAGCATCATGATGGACGTATCCGTGTCTGGAGGCACCGAGGAGAACGCACGTGGCCTGATTGCATTCGATATCGTCATACGGGCCCTGTACTTGGTGTGATGGTATGGGCAGGCTTTGGGTAAACGACAGGAACACATCTTGTTCGCGTCGACAGTAATCTAAAGAGTCAGCGTTACATTTCTCGGATCTTAAGGCCAGTGTCTGTGCCCTATCTTCGAGGCCTCGGAGACGTCATCTTTCAACAAGATAACGCAATACTGCATGTTGTCCGTCGTGTCCTGACCTACCTCGACACAGAGGTTGTTCAACTGCTACCCTGGCCAGCACGTTCTCCAGATCTCTCACCCATTGAAAACATCTTGCCATGGGTTGCAGAGGGACTGGGACGCCACCGCTCTCCAGCCACTACGATTAATGAAGTGTGGCATATACTTGAAACAGCATGGAATGACTTGTCCGTATCTGTCATCCAAGCCCAGTTCGACTCGATGCCTAACGGGGTTAGAGCCGTTTTAGCAGTCATAGGCGGTAGCTGTGCGTACTAATTTCGGACCCTGTATACCCCCAAATTGCCTACAAATATAATCATGTTTTCTTCTTACTATGCTGTATACGTACAATAAGTAAAATTTTGTTATTTACTTTCCTTCCTGGTGTTGCAATTTTAATGGCCAGCAGTGTATATATCGAGTCGGTATTTGTAATTCCCACCACTGGAGGCGGGCACCAACCCCTGGTCAGCCCCTCTCTCATGTACATGTATGACATTCCTTTCAGGGAGAAGAAGGAGTGAGTTGGATGACTCCCGACACAAGGAGGTTCGGGAAAGTTGTGTTTTCATGTACCCACGCGAGAAGGTGTGCGGGATATATGCTGTCTGTTTTCTTAGGGGAGCGAGTAGGCTACCCCAGTATCTCTTCTGTTTATTGTCGAAGTAAACCGTTATTTTTATCAAACGTGTGATTGTTTCCTTGAAAGTAGCGTGTGTATTCAATGCCCCCTAGAAAACCGTGCCACGTAGGCAAGAAAGTCAGTCTCTCTCTCTCTCTCTCTCTCTCTCTCTCTATATATATATATATATATATATATATATATATATATATATATATATATATATATATATATATTTATTTATTTATTTATATATATATATTTATATATATATATATATATATATATATATATATATATATATATGTGTGTGTGTGTGTGTGTGTGTGTGTGTGTGTGTGTGTGTATATTGGGTTGTCAAGTAAGTGACTGCGGATTTTGTGGAGAGAAGGTTTTAGCACATTCTTTTGTTTTATCAACGTGTTCAAAGCACCTAACCTATATTGTTTTCTTGTTGTTTGGGCTTCCATCTTTAATTAGTAAGAAAATTGCATTGATTGGTTTTGTTAACCTTTAAGGTCGTGATCCGACAAACCATTATCTTGTAGAAGTAATTATAACTGTAGAACCAACTCTTATTTACATCTGGTTTATTAACACGTTAAAATCTTGGTTAAATAAATCATTTACAAAGTTTCGTTCCGACGAACGTTAATACACTCGTGAGAGCCGCTCATTATTCAAAGTCCGTCCGAGACCCTGTCTCTCCGTACGTGTCTCGACCCTTCAACAGTCCAAGTCTATTTTTTCCCATTCGTTACCGGCGTCTGTATTTATCCATTCTTCTCAGCGCCTTCTCGAACCATCCATGACGAATTTTCTTTCCTGCCGACTTTTCCAAGGTAAAAGCGCGCCGCTAATGGATTTCACAAATCATTCTAAATCATTTGCGTCCTTTTACCTATTGTCGCACTTCTCCAAAGGTGTATATCGTTCGACATCTGTTTGCGTTTCTTTTGGGCTCATTGAAGACGCTGTTACTATTTTATTGTATCTTTACCGAAAAGGCAGAAACGCATCGCAAGCATACAAGGTATGTGCCGTACTGAGCGATGCAGTTCAATAAAAGCGACCAGAATCGGCAAATCGTAAGGGTGTTGTTTTCCAACATGATAATGCAAAGCCCCACACATGTTTGGTCACTCGCCAAAAACTATTGGAGCTAGGTTGGGATGTGTTGTCACATCCACCATATATAGCACGGCCTGAAAGATGGAACAAGGTCATCGACAAAAACGGGCAATACCTAATTTAATAAAGTAATATTTTTAAGTAAAAATTTTGAATTTTCCTTTTTATCTAAAATCCGCAATCATTTAGCTGCCAACCCAATATATATATATATATATATATATATATATATATATATATATATATATACATACACACACACACACATGCATGTAAGCATACATCTGTAATAATTTATTCTGTGCGCATTTGAAAATAAAAATTAAAAAATCTAATATTAATAGTAAAATGAATATGTAAAAAATTTTTGTTAATTTTTTATGGATCCTTCGCAATAGAAAATTCCTCCGCGACTGCTAGTCCAAACGCTAGTTGAAAACGCAGAAGGGTTAAAACTTCATTTCTTGAAGAGAGTAAGAGGTTAGCTGAATCAGACAGTATAAATCGATGCAGGTACTTGAGTGTGAGCAGTCTCGATGTCATGGCATTTGAAAAAAAAAAAATTTTAAATCTTCACTTAACATAATGGAGATGCTATACATAACTTATCTCCCTACGCCCAATAAAGAAATGAATAGCATGGGATTCCCAGAAAAAAACATACATTCATCTGAAAAATTTCCCAGACGGGCTACTGTCTCATTGATTTTTTGAGACTTTTTTTTTCTTTCTGTATAGAAGTGGAACGATACAGCTTTTTTTATACAAAGATCAAGTTTTCTTCGAATGAACAATGATTTATTTTTCTTTCCATATTTGATCTTCGGATTTATAACGATTACGATTTCACAAGAATAATTTTTCTTTGGACATACAATTTTTAAAAAAAATCTAAAATCGATTTCCGGTATAAAAAAAAAACATTCCTTATTATTAGCGTTCATTGATTCTTTTATGACCCACTTGCCACAGCACAGTGCGGATTATAAACGTCGACATCATCTTCAGACTTTACGACAATCACAATTCTGCAAGAATATTTTTTTTTCAAACATACTACAGTTTATTTTTCGTTGCAAGGTGGATTTTCGTAACAGATAATGATTATCTTTCGTAATGATTAGCGTTCGTAAAGTTATGACCCTCTTACGCCCTTAGCACAATAAAGATTGGGTTCGAAGTAGCCTAGTGGTGGCGCGTCCACTTTCAGTGCTGAGGATGCACGGTTCGAATCCCGAAAAACGCCATTAAATGCCTCCGTGTCTACGCCGGATAGGGGCGTGTTAAATCCGTAGACGGGAAAGTTTCTCTATGATGTCAGAGAGAGTGGAAGAAGGTACGATCCTCTTGATGCCACACTTGAGGATGCTCGATCAAAATTGAAGTAGCGCCTGGCTAAATCAGACTCCGACCCTTGTGGTGCCATTATAAAAGGGAGCAGCACTCCTCAACCCGCAAGCCTATATCGACCTGGTCTCGAATACTTCTGGCCAGGGAGCATTAGAAACAACAACACAATAAAGATTCTAGAAGCTTCGTCTTCGACGGCTTCAGGCTTTACAACAGGACCTTCCAAACTGTGGATTGCAAAATGTTTACTGGGGGATCACCAGTATTTTTTTTTTAATTAAAACAACTTTCTAGCAAATTTCATAGAAAAAAATTGTCATTTACCATGAAACTGTAGGACAGTTGTATTTTTTAAAGGGAAAAGGTCTCATTAAAAGCGCAAACTCAATTCGTAAGAAATCTACCGCATTTAATGGGTGGTAAATCGAAAAACCGCGTGCAGTACACGCATTTTAAATGTCAGTTTGTTTTTCAGCAGTCTGTGATGTCACTTTTGGCATTACTGTTGTAATTTCCCAAACAGAATAAAGCAATTTTATTTAGGTAAGAACTCATCTATTTTTTTCCTGTTATTTAAATCTGAATCAATAAGGTAGGTATTACTTTTCTTGAGGATTCTGTTCTGTTCTTACTTTTTACACAACTTAGACTGTGACTGGACAAGGTCGACTCAGCCTTTCATCCCTTGAGTGGGTCGATAAAATGAGGACCAAGTATGCTTGGGAACTAAACTCTGGGATTCCCACGTCAGGTTGACCACCTGACTGAGACATATGCTGTATGGCACCCCAAGCCTACGGTCAAGAAAGCGGAGATGGGCACCGCTGGCCTTGGTCCACAGCGGACTGTTGCGCCCTGAGTTTAGCTTTTTTGGACTGAAAGACGAATGTTTCTTAACGTTCTGCATTTCTTACAAATTTAATTTTTGTTAAATTAAACATTAAGTTGGAATTAAGTTATAGAAAATGCATTTTAGTGTTTATTTTTGTCTTAAAACGCCTTTTCAGTGAAAATAAGCAGGTGGGATGGGGGGGGGGGGGATTCCTCCGGTTCGCGTGGAAATCATTTATGAGGGTCGCGACTTGAGGTTGGGAAACCATACTTTACAACGTATACAAAAATAACTTTTCATCGAACATTACACAATTATTTTTCTCTACAATAGAATTTCGGAGGGAAAAAAATTGTTCGTATCGTTTGTAAAAAAGTTTTACAAGGAGGTTCCATGAATTTTTGATCTCCTGTCTAGACCACTGAATTGCAACGGTTTATTTATTTATTTATTTTTTTGATAAAACGTCCAGGTTTCGTGGAGATTTTAAACATCTGGCATCTAAATGCAAACGGCATGGTCTGCAGAAGCCCAATTAACAGCGCTCTTGATTTTATAACAGCATAAAACAATATTCTGTATTTCTATGTCAAGCCTCGTGATGCCATTTTAATGTAGAAAGGAAATTTATGCAAATAGAAATAAATGTCTTTGAAACAGTCAATTTTTTTATTTTTTTTCTGTCAAGAAAAAAACTTACTTTAAAATTTTAGCAGCTGAAAGCAATATCCCGACAGGAAGCGACGCAAAACTGGTTAATATCGTTTGTTTTTCAATAAACAAATACCGCAGGATTATAAAACCAGTCCGAATAGCATTTTTCATAAGCCTTTTACTTCCGGGTGAGCTAAGATAATAGCAGTACGAATCCCGAGTTATTCAAGGAGAGACGGCAGAGAAATAAGCATGCTCAGTTTTCGGTAAAGCGTATTACATTGAGGAAGTCTCCAGTTAAAAAGCATTAACCCAGATATCATCAAACGTTAAAATAAAAGATGACTCTGATAGTTTGGGCGCATTAGAGGGGAGGCCTGTCTCGCCTGACTTAAGTAAGTGCGTCAGCTAAGCGATCAACATCAGGGTGTGGAGAGGCAGACGTCATTCGTAGACGAATACAATACGTGGGTTTAAACGGAGAACTGTGAAATTAAATTAGCTACACACAGGCAGTCAAGTGACTGTATAAAAATAAAATATGTTGAAAATCCTTATGGTTAATAAATTTGCTGTTGAGGCGTAGGTAATTATTATTGGTGGTAAGGAGTTACGGGGATCGTAAGTCGAGATAGAAGCAGGTTGGGTTTATAAACTGACCCTGAGAATTTCGAGATATCTCTGACAAAAGAAAACGCAATTCGAACATAGCAATGCAATAAAAGAGATCAGGAAGCAGTAGACGAAAGTCTTGGTTTAACTGCCTGGCAGGATAAAATCAAAGTCTGTAGAGGAAAAAGCTCATCCTTTAAACCAGGGGTGTCCAATCCGCGGCCCAAATCAAGTATTAGTGCGGCCCAGAAAGAGAGCTAAAAGCAAAAAAAAAAATATATATATATATCAATAGCCCTCCTCGGCGATGATGGCAAGCGGCCGTTACAAATCCCACTTTGTTGAAAATTAAACAGTTGTTTTGCATCATTGCTACTTCATTTACAGTCGATGTACAGATATGCTGCCAGCAAATTTTCAAATGGAACGCATAGAGTTGCATTCTGATATCCAACTTAACGAGAAATTCAATCAAATCTCTTTGTTGGACCTTTGTAAATCATACCTACTCCGAGATAAATATCTCTTATGCGTTATTCATCTCATCATTGTTTGGAAGCATGTACAACTGTGAACAACTATTTTCACGCGTGAGGCCCACTAAGAGTAAAATTAGAACCAAAATATCGGATGAAAATCTTGAGAGTTCCCTGAGAATTGCAGCCACTTCAATTGACCCAGATATTTATGCATTAGTCTCTGAAATTCAATGCCAAATATCACATCAATTTTAAGATTCCTACAGTTATCTTTATAATTATAAATAAAATTTATAATGAATTAAATATGTTAACTATATATTATACTTTTTCAATATTCAACTATTTCTAATGTTAGGTATATTTTTGTGTGGCCCAAAACATTCGTCTTCTTTCAATGTAGCTCAAGGAAACTAAAAGGTTGGACACCCCTGCTTTAAACAGTGAAAACCTTTCATAGATCACTAATTTATACACCAAACAAGTTATCTTTCGCACACGCTGAATTATTTTTTTACTATTTTTCTACAGTCAAGATCCTTGATGAAAATGAATGCAGACCTATTCAACAGTGAAACACTAAAGCTAAAAGTACAATTAAAAAACGGAACCCACACTAATAAGCAGGGCCGCCCAGAGACTTTACGGGGCCTGGGGCAAACTTCTGTTGGGGGCCCCAAGACTATTTTTCAGAAGACTATTTTGTAGTAAGAGAAATCTGATTAATCGAATAAATTTTTTTTATTTTTCTTTGGGGGGGGGGGGGGGGCCAGTTTCAGAATTTTCTTTCGGAGGAAATCTAATAAATAAATTTTTAAAAATTTTTGGGGCCCCTCCGGCTGTTGGGGGCCTGGGGGCAAAGTGCCCCAGTTCCCCCCCCCCCCCTCTGGGCGGCCCTGGTAATAAGGGGAGTCACTTATGCAATAAGATGCATCTCCAGCGTACTCGGTGGCCGTAGACCTGGTTTTCGCCTTTGATTTGGAGCCCTCATCATGACACAAATTACAAGTATGCTGGACTGGAGCGACACCTCCTAAACGTTCGTTTAGGAGGTGTTGACTGGAGGGATAAATGACAAACGCGGGATTTCTCTTAACTTTTACCGGTGGCTTATGAGGTGCAGTCAAATCAGGCCACAATCGGTTGGTTGGTTGTTTTCGGTTATTTGGCGCAAGGTCCAGATAGGACAAACTGCGCCAAACGCGGAAAATTACGTCACTTTAAAGACGTGAAAAGGCTATAAAAAACAATGATATATGAAGATGATTAAAACCGTGGTATGTAAAAGGTCCAAGCTACAAACTGAAGAACTTGCGCTGTTCCATTAGTTCCGGATAAAATTTTTCAGATCAATTTTCCGGCCATAACACAGGGCGAAAACTGGAGGGGTACATTTTTGAAAAAGGCATAAGTTATTCGAAGAAGCTAGAGAAGCATGTGTATTAAATAAAAACACCGTTTCTCTCCAACCAAATTTACAAAACAGGTTAAAATATGCGTGAACCGAAAGAGTTTATTATAAGATAACGAAAAAAAAACGCACCGTTAATTTATAACGACAGTTACGGCAGCAGTATCACGATTTTTCACTAGATGTCACAATTCTTTTTCCTTATCTAATGCATAACAGAAACATTGTATATTTAAAGGAGGTGAAGGAAATATTTACTTTCAAGAGAGTCATAACATATCAGAAAGAATGCCAGAAAAGAGAATTTAAAAAAAAAAGGAGTAGAAGTTTAAAAACAAAAAAAACAAATAAAAAAAGAAGAAAAATATAGAAGGGTAAAATAGTAAATTGAAGTTAAGAACAGGAAGAATATGAAGTAAAGCATATAGAAGCAAAGCAGGACAGAGTAGAAAGAAAGCACAAGTAACTAGAGTAGAAATAGAGTAAAATAGAGTACAATAGAGTAAAAATAAAGAAATAGAATGTTAGATATTCTCTTAAAATCTACATTGTATGTTTAAGTACAACATGAGACACCATGATCTCTTTATCAGAAGTAAAATTCAGAGCTTTATATAAAGAAATTGGAGATTTTATGAGAAATTATAAGAAGCTTTGATTAAGAGATTATGTTGGAGATTAATCCACTAGAAAGGAAATTACTATAGATATTTTAGAATTAAGTCACATAATCTACATGTTTCTACGATGATACAAAACTAGACACACCATTTTTAAGCTGCACTGTCTACGCGTGCTCCCCGCTCTACTCTTAAACCTTGTGTATCTTGAAATTGAATTTTTCATGCCATTTTTACCATGTTTTTATTAACTCGCTTTCTTGTTTGTTTGTGTGTTTGTCTAGTACAAATCTTGCTATCGATTTTTAACTAACTTCCCGACTAGTTAGAAGTCTGAAACTTTTAAAATAGCTCAGAACACGATGACAATGCATTTTATAATACTTTTAGCCATCTTTAAGCAGATTTTTACCATGTTTTTTATTATTTTCAGTTAATTTTGTTTTGTAGACTGGTGCAGTCATCTGTTGGCCGGGACGGGAACGAAAAGTTAAATGCAAGTTAACTTCCAATTAACTTCATTTTCTTTCAAGTTAATGGAATAATTCAAAAAAAAAATTTTTAAGTATTTATTAATACACAGAATTGTCAACAGATATATGATTCAACAGAAAATTTAAAAATATGGTATATAAAAAGTTCTTTTTATCTTGTAATTATTAAAAGGTTATATCACAAATTCACAGCAAGATATCTTTATGAAATTTTGCTCCGTGATATTTTGTTCTGTTGTTTCCATTAAACTATGTCCAGGATTTGTGATTTGGATAAGATACGCTGAAAGCATTTTCCCTGTGGGCAAAACCAACTCTGGAAAAAAAAAACTGTAATGAACTTTACAATGAGCGATAGTTTTTAATCGAATTTTTAAAACTGAGCTGAAGTGAAAAATTTATACAAATGGAGCAGTTGATTCATCAGATATATCAAAAGCTATTCACGGTTTTGAATTTTTTTAAATTTTATACGAATCATGATCTTTATACAAAATACATTTGCGCGAAAGTAAGTAATTAAGAAATGCGTTTTACTAAAAATTAATAAAATTTTGTGTCCTTAAAACAGAATAACTGAGCACTCACACTAGCACATTTATGTTCTATCTAATCATTTACATATCTAGACATAGCGTCCGGGGGGCACGTGCCCCACCCCTCAACTTAACTTGAAATGAATTATAACGTCATTAAAAGTTTAGTTAAAATCGGAAAATTGTAGAAAACTTTTAAGAAAGTTGGTATTTTTCCGCTTTTTGAAACTGCGAAACTGAAAATTTCGATTATATCTTTAGCCTTAACATAACAATGATATGATCCTATATTTGTTCTCATTTTATTTATATTATATTTCATTTTCTCATAGTATAACTTTTGAATACTACTCAAACTCCAATTCTACTGTTATTCAATTTCAAAAAATCATAATATTTCATATTTTAAGGACCGTCCGGCAGTCAATGCGCTGAGAGGGACCCAAACTGAATTCAATTCGCCCCCTCCCCCCAAATAAATAAATAAATAAATAAAATGAAAAATAAAAAATTTATTTTAGAAGCACGCTACGCCTATGTATCTAGATCCTGAGTATTGACAAAATACATGTTCACAAGAATCAAATTCTGAAAAAATAGGAGCGAAATACCCCTCACGTGCACACACGCATATCGTCCGAAAGGAATATTAAACCCACTAGCGATTCAATATAACAGTCCAAAGGAGAATGCAATTGCAATGAAAATATTTTTCCGGGAACAAAGCAGTCATCTCCAAAGTTATTATAATTTTGTAACGTTTCACTTAGATCAGGCCTGCACAACATACGGCGCACGGGCCGCATGTGGCCCGCCAGCACTCGTTCTGTGACCCGCGAAGAGTTTTGTGAAGACTATATTATAAATCTAAAAAATACGGAATACTATTTTAAAATTTATATTATTACAAAAAGAATATATAAACAATGGATATTAATATTTATTTAATATACCAGGTGGTTATAATTAAACTTTCCCTATAAACGGCATCCTACAGCGCAAACGGGTGAACGGAATGCAACGAAATTTTGTATATGGGCTATACACGAGATCCGCTCACGGAATTTCGAAAAAAAAAATTTGTTCCAAAATGTCCCCCAGAGGGCACCTTTTCGGGAAATTCATGAAATTTAACACAATAAACGACCAAAACGGAATACAGAAACAATATTAACGTTTATTGACTAGTTTCTGATCACCTTGTCATCGAACCACATTAAGTAAAGGTAAGGGAGAAATAAAAACAGTTCATATATATATATATATATATATATATATATATATATATATGAGAGAGGGGGGGAGAGGAAAGAGAGAGAGACGTAGATACAGAGAGAGAGAGAATATGCTTTACTTTCCCATCTCTCCTATTTTCTTATGACCCGTAGCAGATCTTCACAAAGTGACATGGCCCTCATCACATTTCGACTTGTGAGGGTCTGACCTAGATAATAAAGCCGAATATGTATTCTTTGAATATAGTATAATTTGCGATCACCACTACTCGCTTCCATCGGAAGTCTTCCTACCGAGCAAAGATTTATTTCATTACAACAGGAACACAAAGCTTCTTAATATCTACAATAAAAGAAAAATTGGAAGAAAAGTAAAATATACTTTCGAACTCATAAATAGTTCGCCGACATCATTACACCAACCGAGTACTAGGTGCGAAAATCTCTATGGACAATTCACAAATGCAAGCACCGCGAAATCCAATGATACAAACAGGGGGAAACAACAGAGAACAGGGCGTTCAAGTATTACGTAAGTACTAGGTTGGGGGGGGGGGGGGGGGGATTCAAGCTTTACTTATTTTTGGTGACAACGGGGAAGAGGGGTTCCGAATTTATGCTTAATGTTAAGACAGAAAACATACTCGCAACAGTGTGCGCTGCATTGTGCTCTTCACCACATCAACTACCTCGCCGTCTTTTTGCACTTGTATATTTATTCACTTTTGTATTATACTATCTACTTTTAAAGAATTAATAAAACGTCTCGAGCGTTGATATAACTCTGTTTTCATTTATCGTACAATGTATCTACTGATAATGCTTTAATATCTATGC
This sequence comes from Dolomedes plantarius, assembly GCA_907164885.2. Taxonomy (NCBI): domain Eukaryota; kingdom Metazoa; phylum Arthropoda; class Arachnida; order Araneae; family Dolomedidae; genus Dolomedes; species Dolomedes plantarius. Next base: position 26,963,700 of record OU015500.1, read on the forward strand.
ACTTTTAGGAGGGAGGGGGGTTGGGCACCTGCTTATTTCTGCTTACAAGATGAGGGAGGGGGTTTGCCAGAAATGAATAAAAATGTGCTTACGTAATTCTTGAACGGCCCCAAATTTCCAGAACGCCGTGGGAAGCGGCTGTATAAGCGGACACACACACTTGAAAGAGGGAACAAGACGGGGAAATTTTATGGCCACGCATGGGATTTTCCCCAAAGGAGCAAACAAATGAAACGGAAATTTGTAAAAATGCCGGGAAAACGAAAAGAAAATTAAGTAGCAAAGGAATAATATTAAATTATTCGGAAAAAGGGAGGAATCTGGCAAAGAAATATTTGTAAAGATAACGCAGACATGTCATTGATTAAAAGTGAAGAATTAGTATAAATAGCTAAGTATTTTTCAATGTTTTTATTAACTTGCTTTCTTGTTTCTGTGTGTGTTTGTCCAATACAAAGCTTGCAATCGATTTTTAACTAACTTCCCGACTAGCTAGACATTTGCAACTCTTAGAATAGCTCAGAACACGATGACAATGTATTTTTTTAATACTTTTAGCCATCCTTAAGCAGATTTTTGCCATGTTTTTATTATTTTCAGTTAATTTTGTTTAGTAGACTGGTGCAGTCATCTATGGGGCGAGACGGGTACGTAAAGTTAAAAGCAAGTTAACTTCATTTTTTTTTCAAGTTGATGGGATAATTCATCAAAAAATTTTAAAAACGTATTTATTAATACATAGAATTGCCAAATTTATATGATTCAACAGAAAATTAAAAAACATGGTATATAAAAAGTTCTTTTTGTCTTGTAATTATTTAGACAATTTAATCCAAACACGGAAATAGATGAAGGTGATACCGATAAGTAGGGTGAATCCTCCTCCTTTTGAAAACAGCCCAACGCGCTGACACACGCCCATTGCGTTCTTCCCATTTTGCACTTCGTTTTCAAATTTTCTCTGCAGGTGTTTGTTCATGCGGTAGCTCTAATGTAACAGTTGTTAGTGCATTGCGTCATGGAGCAGAGAGTCAATATGAAATTTTGTTTCAAATTAATCGGAAAAAAAATCTGTTTAGAAAAATCAAACGTTAAGGCAATGTTGATAACCTTTTTCAACGCACAGGGATTAATCCATACAGAATTCATACCAGAAGGACAAACAGTTACTGCCGATTTTTACTGCCCTGTACTCAAGCGCCTCTTTGAGCGTATTCGTCGCGTGCGGCCGCAATTCGCTGCTGCGGGATCATGCAAGTGGTACCTTTTGCACGGCCTCATACTGCTATGTGTGTAAAACGATTGATCGCCAAGCATCAGATTGCTCGGTGGTCCCACCCTCCATACTCCCCTAATCTTTCAGGGCAGACCTTTCCCTGTTTCCCTGGCTGAAATCGGTACTGAAAGGACACAAATGTGCAAACATTTCAGATATCCAAGCTGCAGTTACCAGGGGACTTAAAGCAGTAGCGAAGGAGGACTATTCGCGAAGGAACTTTGTCAGATATGCATTAAATCCGGCGGAGTACTTCGAACCACAATAGGGTTCGTTTTTGCAAATATATAATACTGTAAGTATTTCTGTAATCAGTCACCTTATTTATTGGTCACATCTTTTATATAGAGCGATTTTAGCGTCAGAAAATCTAAATTTATGCCCGAACACGCAAGAGTGGTTGGGAGTTCGAACATAAATTTAAAGGATGAAAAACTATTATCAGCGTTAAAGTACCTGTCACTTTTTCTTTTCAATATCTGGACGCTGTGTGCTCCCTTTATGTATTTTCTAGAAATTTCATGTAAGTATTAATTTTCTTTTACGATTCCACATACATTTAAATTTAATTGAACGTCTACCTTCATAAGCAGAATACAGAATTCAAAAATAGGTATTTGCTATTTCTGTAGATATAAAAACACAGCGATAAAAATTCTTCATGGATCAACACGGGTGTAAAGATCTGCGTTGTTGACTGATGAGGCGCCGCCTTTAACCAACGGGAAAATCAGACCGAGCCCGGAATATGTAAAACGACAGGGTCAAGCAGTGCAGACAGATGTCATGATTCCCTTCCTTCCCCCGTTGACTAAAAGCGAAAACAATCATAGCAAATATAGTAATCATACCTATCACAGTAATTATAGTATCACAAGCGATTAGTACATGTATTTCAATGTCTCACACCCAAAATTTGGGATTAATACCACCCAAAAAATCAGGATTAGAATACTCCAGTACAATTACTTGCCATATTAATAACATTTGAGGGGCAACCAAGTGGTTAGTGCGCCGGAATTCGGCACTGAAGAAGCTCGGCAAGCACCTCTGAATGATCTCGTGTCTAAGCCCGGTATAGACACGTTAAAGCTGTAGGTCAAAACGTCCCTCCGTGTGATTTGTAGGGATGGGAGGACGGCTACGAGTCGACCCTGGGGGGCCCTCGGTCAAGACTGTCGTGGTACCGGTCAAAACGTGGGCATCTGACCCAAGTGATGCCCAATAGCCGAGAGCTAAGACAGGATCGCGTTCTCCTCGCCTTGCAGCCGTTAGTGGACCTGGTTAAGATTTCAGGGGACATTAGTTATAAGAACATAACAGTTTGCCACTCATTTGAAAGGTAGTGGCTACCTTTAAAAAGCTATTTTTATTGGTGTCGAATGCGAGCGCCCTATTACTCGGATAGCCGCTCTCTTTTTTTTCTTTGGTGACTGTTTCCTATCCTCTCAGAAATTCTTTCAGATTGTGATGTAACCCTTTTTTTTAATTTTCATGATCATATAATTTTTAAAGTCCCCCCCCCCCCCCGTTTTCGCAGGTATTCATATTTAAGGAAAACGGTAGGTGTTCTAGTACCGCCCAACGATTATGGTAATGAGAAATTCCGTACAGGAACAACAATGTGACATCATCGAAATCGTGCAAGACTATCACTGCTTCGGAAATAAGACAGCTTTCCGTCTGTACAACATATCGTAATAAAGGGAGGCCACATTCCCGCATGCCTTTTGAAGACCTTGATAGCATTCTGAAACACTCTGTTTACGTGCTACATTAATTTTGATTTATGCACGGCGCTCAAAGTTGGGAAACATCTCTCTCGGGAGATACTGTTTGGTAGATAACGTCTCGCAATTTCTTTCGACTCTTCCTTTCCTCGCACGTGCGTAATTGGCACGGCACCTCACGTGCTCAAATCACCACACTTCACGCGCAAAGAACAGCAGCATCCTATCGTGTCCATCAGATAGGATGCTGCTGTTCCATCAGCATTATGGGATCCGTTTAGCCGCTATTTGACATCCAAACCTCGTGTGCATGTCCGTGATCTCTCTTAACGTGATGAGTATTTGCTGTAAATATATATTTGCTCTGCGACAGTATTTGTGGGTCTGAAATTGTGGTGTGATTTTCCCCTTTAGAGGCTTGAGAGCTTGTGCTAGCCGTAAGCCGCTGACTGATTCAGTATCTGCGATCGATTTTAACGAGATACTTATTAGGTCATAACACGTGGGTGCTGCATGACGAAACTTGATGATCTAAAGTCGTTGTATGGTTTCCCTATGGTCGATTTGGAGTTTCTCATAACCGTAAGTCCCTGTTTCACGCGTCTGCGAGCTCTTTTAATGATGCACTTTTCCGGGAATAATACTTATTTTTTGAAATGCTTAAACTTGTGGATCTGATATTGCGGCGTGGTTTTCCCGTGGAGGTTTGTCTTAACCCTCCTCAGACACTAAATGGTTCACCGGTTGGGTGATTCCATACTTTGCATATATAAATTTAAACTGCATTAATGCGAAATGTGAAAAGAATACAATCTATGATAGCCAGTGGTGTGTGAGTGACGTCTGGCAGTTTTAATTTCCAAAAGCATCCGCATGGCTGTACAAGAATCTAGAATGAGCAGAGGCCTCGTCACTGGCGAAAAAAAGGGGTACGAGAAAGTGTCGGCGGATATCTTTCACCAGGACGTGCGACGCATTTTTAAGGCCGGAGACACAACGTTTTAATTGCCGGCAGACATAAATCATGCTTCGTGCATCCCCTCCCTGACAACCTTTTCTATTGTTCTGCGTGCCACTCTCACCCACAGTGTCGCGACACACTCATGCGTCACGATGAGTTACGGGGTGTGTCGTAAGACAGGTACTTCGCTATAAACGCTAATTACGTAATTAAAATTTACGAACGGTTTTGAAGTTTTTTTTCTGCATTTCCTTTAGCTGAAGAGAAAATTTAAGTGCTTTGACAGTTTATTCTTTGAACGTCGTCTGACAATTAGCAGATACTCCCGGAAACCCCACCCCCTCCCCCTCCCAGTGTATAATTCATCGCTTAAAGATTAATTGAGCCTCACCGTAAACAAGTATTATTACAAAAACGGATGTAGCGTTAGTATTTTCAGTACCTAAATTGACTTGGCGCGATCTCTTTCTTTGTAATAAAACGTTTGAAGGACATGAAACTACCAAGTTAGCATAGCTATGTTTATACTGTAACAATATCCCCCCCCCCACCAAATAATAATGGGTCGGGGAATTATAAAAACAATTGATAAGTTTGCATAAAGGACAAGCTGCCAAACACGAGATGGCCTAAATAACTCATACTTTCATACAAGTCAAAATTTACGAACGATTTTGAAGTTGGTTTTTTTCTTCTACATTTCCTTAATCTGGAGAAAAAAATGTTAGGACAAGTCATATTGACGAGATTTTCGTAACAACCAAACGTTTTTTACCAAAACTGTTATAAGACGACGTCGTAAGATACTGCCTTTAAACTCGTTATCACATGATCTGATCTATAGATCATGTGCTCATCTTAGTTTATCACGCTAACTATAGACAGCGTGATAAACTCTCACCTCATTCATATATATATATATATATATATATATATATCGAATCTCGATATAATCGATTTCCTTGATAAATATAAGTTTTCTCATTCCCCTTGAACCTGCCTAACACTCCCATGTTATTATTAAACCGAACCTCGGTATATCGAAATCCGCAATAATTCGAAGTTTTCTCGTTCCCCTTGAGGTTCGATATATCGGGGTTCTACTGTATGTGTGTGTGTGCATATATATATATATATATATATATATATATATATATATATATACACACTGCTGGCCACCAAAGTTGCAACACCAAGAAAGACAAGAGATATCACAATAAAATTTATTTTGTAGATAACATGTTGACAAAGTATCAAATGATTAAATTTATAGACTTTGTGAAGTGTGGTTCCTGCCAAAATCAGTAGCCAGATTAGCCGCCATTGTTGGAGATCATCGCTGCCACACGCCTCGGCATTGATTCAAAGAGACTTTAGATGAGTTCTTGGGGTACAGCAGACCAAGCAGCTTCCACACTTTGCCAAAGTTGATCTGCTGTGGCAGCTGGGGATGGAATCTGGGTCAATCGTAGAGCAACCATGGACCACATGATTTCTATCGGCGAAACATCCGGAGAGCAAGGCGGCCAGGGAAGCAATTCAATCTGGCGATTGACGAAGAACCGTTGGACAATGCGTGCCACGTGTGGTCGCGCATTATCCTGTTGAAATATGGCTGTGGGCAATCCCAGAAGGTAAGGAAGGACAACTGTCTCCAACACCTCAGAGATGTAGAGCTGGCTGTTTAAAGTACCGGCAATGCGTACTAGAGGTGTGCGAGAGTGATATCCAATACCGCCCCATACCATAATACCCGGTGCAGGACCAGTGTGGCGGTGCATAACGCAGCTGTTCAGCATCCTCTCTTCACGGTGTCTCCAGACTCGAATGCGACCATCGTGGTGTCGCAGACAGAAGCGTGACTCGTCAGTAAAGACAATTTCATTCCATTCTGCCATCCACATCCTTCTGTCATCGCACCATTGGCGGCGGAGACGTCTGTGGTTCTGCGTCAAGGGTAGACAAAGAAATGGACGTCTTGCGGACAGACCACTGTGCTGTAAACGGCGTCGAATGGTACGCGCAGACACTGGATGATGCGTTACAGACTGCATGTGCTGTGCTATGGTTCGTGATGTGACTGAGCGATCCGTCACTGCCATGCGCACAATTTGCCTGTCATCACGTGAAGTGGTGCGCTGAGGTGGATGCGATCGAACACACCGGTCCGTCGTACCCTCCTGCATCCAACGATCACATATCCGCATTACAGTTGTTTGGTTTCGTCCAACACGACTACCGATTTTCCTGAAAGATAATCCACAATCTCAGTAGGCTGCTATCCTTCCTCTGTCGAACTCGGATACTTGATCAAAAGATGATCGTTGTTTTCGACGAGGCATAATTGATCGTTTTTTTGAAAAAAACCACAAGAAAAACACAATTGCCGAACTTGAAATCGTCGAAATCTCTAAGCCTTAAATAGCGCTTTGAAGTGGCGCCACAGGCGCGCGTGATGTGCGTCTGCGCTGAAATTCTAATCATTTGCATATCTCACCTCTGTTAATGCATGTTGTAAATTTCATGTTATTTGCATGTTTCCTTCAGGGTGTTGCATTTACAGTGGCCAGCAGTGTATATATATATAAAGCCTGCCTCTTGCAGGCCTGAAAAATCCATTATTCGTCTTCTTGAAAGCTGCTGAAGTCGTGGTATCCAAGGAATAACACCTTCATTCCAAAATCAACCTTTATTCATGACTTATTTCTAACCACCGTCCACATTTTAACAATTTAACATCGCGAATTGCCACTTTCATTTCTGGAACGGCCTTTTTTTGCTGCCGTCCTAGCTAATCAAAATCCCCGGTCTGTGCTTTGTTTCTTTTCGCGCGTCGCAAAAGTGTAGGAGTTCAGAACTCGTGCCCTGGTGATATCATGGTCATGCGATGGATGATTCATGTCCTCGCGCTCTTTGAAAAACAATAACACTTCCTGAATGCTGTGCTCCAGGCTCCTCTTAAACCGCAAGATAGAATGCGTACCGCCATCTGTTAGCATTTTCGTTCCCCGTCAGATTATTATCTCGTTTAATTATTATTTATTCATATTAATTTCTTTAGATTTAGCATCAACCGACCTAATTAAATATAGTTAACGCACCTAAGTCATATACAGTGGAGCACCCAGGATTTTTTCTTGGGGGGGGGGGGGGAGAGATGAACGGATAAAAATATTTATAATGCATGGGGGGCCCGAGATGGACGGATAAAAATATTTATAATGCAAAATCAATATTCATAATGCAATTTCTATTTCTTTGGGGGGTGGGCCTTGCCCCCCACCTCTGGTCGTATATTATGTGTGTGTGTGTATATATATATATATATATATATATATATATATATATATATATATATATATATATATATATATATATATATATATATATATATATATATATATATATTAAACTTCTCTAATCATGCTAATAGGCGGTCTCTTATGGTTAAAGAAGCTACCGTTTTGAGGAATGGCAGGGAGAAAAGGGTGTAAAATAACATTGGCTCTATGGAGTGTACTGATAGTGGTGGCCGGCTAGAGAAGTTTGCCATAATATCTAACTCCACAATCGCCAAAAAATTAGGTTAACGTCAATATGTCGGTTTTTTTTTTTAATTTAATAGACTAGCAACCAAAATTCGACTGATAAAAATTATGACACTTGAAATGAAATTTTTATGGAAACGCATTGAATCAATGCCTATTAGAAACAGACAGAAAGAAGTATGTAATTGACATGTTAACATCTAGAAATTCGTGATTGATAAAAAAAAAAGCGAAAATGGGAGTTTCTATAGTAAAATAAGCTATCCAAGCTTATTTTATTTGTAGGGACCATTAATAACGTGAAGCATTGTGGGCAATTCTCTAGCAGAAGCAGTAACACCAGAGAGTTTATATCCCCTTTACACTAAAACCATCATAACTTCTCATAAGGGATTTCCAACAACCACGTATTTAAGGCTGCTGTGTACTAACCCTATTGGGTTCGCTCATTACAATATTCATCTATAAAGAAAATTTGTCTATTATTTACAGCTACATAAATTCTAATAATCCAATAAAAATGGTATCTTCAGATAGCCTGAACTTTTCTTCACCTTGCAACAGGATTCATTTTATAAATTTCTTCCACCAAAAGAATTGATGAACGTTTAAAACACACTATTCCAGATTTTTCCCCCGAACAATTTGAATTTTAAAATATTTGCATTTTTTTAAAATGAAAAATGCCTTAACGTGTGAAATTTATTTCTCTATTACGGAGTACAATCCTTTTTTATAATTATGATAATAATAATAATAATAATAATATAAAAAAATAAAAAAATAATAATTTAAAAAAAAAAAACTAACTTTCAATCCAAGTCGGCAATCCTTAGACAAATTTTCTCCATAGGTTAACATAGAGGTGAGTGAATCCAATAGAGTTAGTATACAGCAGCCTTAACAAGCACCCAAAATACGACTACGAAGGGAGCCCAAAACAAGTTACTTGTCAAGACTCCTCTTAACAAGCAAAAGGCAGGTGACACGCCTATGACTTAGTTATACTGTAAAGGACAACATTATAGCAAAAGTAGGAATTCTTCAACTCCCTTAACAATGTTAGGAAAAAAGAAGTAACACGCGACAAAAAGAGGAGATCCACCTCGTCATGAATTTCAGCAGTAAAACAAAAAGAAATGCCGCGCTAGGCGACAAAAAATTCCAATAAGAAAACGCTAGTCATAAATAAAGGAAAACAAAAAAAAATCGGTTTCTCTCGAAACACGACATAGACTTAAAAAGAGAGAACCCGAACGGAAAATAGAAATAAACAAACGCTCTATTAAAAAAACAAAACAAAACAAAACAAAAACGAAGAAGGCACCCGTGTAACATACTGTCTGCAATCAAAGGAAACCCCGCGCGAAAGGGTTCCGAACAAAACAAATATTACCTTTACTCGTCTCAAGGCCAAATTAAGAAATAGCATTTACCTATTACTAGAGACGGCAGGCGGCCAGGAACTTTCAACTCGACAGGCGTAGCAATCTCTTTATCGACTTGTTTTGACTGCGCACAGACGTGCTCAAGCAAAAATACCGACAAAACGTGTTTATAAGGTTTTAGAATAGTTGCTTTAATAACATCCGAGGTCGACAGTGATGGATACTTTGACTAGACTTGTGACTGCGACCAGCGTCGGCTTTCCGAACCGCAAAATGTTCACCCTTCGTTTCACATATTTGTTCTCTTTTGACACTATTGCAAATATTCCTTAAAAAAAAAAAAAAAAAAAAGTAAAAAATTCTCTAGATTTTCACTCTTTATTTACCCCAAACCATTCCCCAAACCAGATTTTAAAATATTTAATTTACTCTCATAGAAAATGCTTTTGAAGAGACAGTTAAGTATGAGAACATTTACAAAATATGGAGCTGTTAACCTAAATCTCTTTAAATTGATAGATCAAGGGCGTAAATGGCAAATGACAGGAAAGGGATTTGAGGTGTATTAACCCTATTGGATTCGCTCACCTCATTGTTAACCTATGGAGAAAGTTTGCCTACCATTTACAGCTACATAAACGCTGACAATCCAATAAAAATGGTATTTTCCAATAGTCTGAACTTCTCTGCACCTTGCAACAGAATTCATTTTATAAATTCCGTCCACCAAAGAAATTGATGAGCGTTTAAAACACTATACCAAATTTTTTCTCCGAAAAATTTAAATTTTAAAATATTTGCATATTTTTTAAACGAAAAGAAATATATTTCAGGTAGTCTCCTCTTATACTGGGAATATACATTCCCGAAACAGAGAGCGAAGTGTAGGGGAAAACAGTGATTTATTGGCCCCGTCGCCGAGAGGAGATTTTATGGCCTCCCTCGTCCCTTTGATGATTCGTACTCAGACCGGGAAAGCGGTTTTAAGACGAATGACCAAAGCGACGAAATACTTCCCCACGTTGGGGGGGGGGGGGACTAATCGACACCAAAATGTGTCAAGAGGCGACGGGGGAGGGGAGAACTTGTTCACAGCTTATTCGCGTATGTATAGTTGTAGCATAACAAAACTACTGCGAGTTATTACGTAGGATGTAGGATTAACTTATCGTTTGCTTACCTCTCTCTCTCTCTCTATCTCTTTTTTTTTAATAACGCATTTTGGTACTTTTCTATTTAACTGTTTACTTCTATTGGGATAGGCGAGCGGCCAAAATTATAACTTGCGACGAAGGACAATTTTTTTTCTCTTCGAAAGACCGTTATTGAGGAACGGAATCCTACGTTAAAATGCCTCAAGGTGTAAAATTTCTTTCTCTATTACGGAGTACAATTTTTTATTTATTTATTTTTTTCTTTTTTAAATCGTTAAATCAAAGTCTGGCAATCCTTGGACAAAATTTCTCCATAGGTTAACACTGAGGTGAGCGAATACAACAGACTTAATACACAGCAGCCTTCATCTTTATGCGGAGGGGAGCGATTTAAAAAATTACCGTGTTATAAACAAAGTTAGTTAATTAGTACAGGAGAAACCGGACTTAAAAACTATATCAGTGTGACAGATGTATTGTTTTTATTAAAATCCAAAATAATTCACTAACTCCTGAAAAGGGAGAAAATTAGTTCCAAAACATCTATATATTTAAGTTGCTAAGCCGACTTTTTGGGCAGTCCGTGAGAGAAAACCACTGCATCCATTTCTTCATTTTTGTCTTAAATGAAAGATTGTAATCTGTAGATTTGTCAAATTTGGTTTATGTAACCGCAATTTCTATTAATGAGCTATAATTTGCAACTAAAATTTGATTTCTGCGCATGCTCAGTGGTATGTTTCAATCTGGCTTTAGAAACTCGCTGTTTCTACGCGTGCTCAGTGACATGTTTCAATGCCGAGGAGTCTCTCTAGATCTCTCTGTGCGATTTTTATTTTATGATAATTATTTTATGATAATTATGTTTTATGATAATTATGCGCATGCTCAGTGACATTTTTAAATCTGGCTTTAGATACTCACTAATCACGAGGCCGCTTAAACATTAATTTGTTTCTGCGCATTATGATTTTCAACATTTGGCAATGGTGTGTTGAGTATAATTTGTGTATTAGTACACTTATTTACTATCTAGCCGTCATGTTTTGACGGGTACCAACTAGTATTACTATAAGGTACTAACGCCGCGTTAAGTTCTGAGCGTTTTTCAAATCTACTAATATCTACTAATCTACTAAATCTACTAATATCTATCGAATATGAACAAAAATTTCATCACCTAATAAAAATTGGAACCACCAAACAATCTGAAGCGAAAACCATACTATGTTTGCTTTCAGAGGGATACGGAGTACTTTCTACCAGAAGAAAGGAGAAAAACGACTAGCTAAGCTAAAAAATGTTCCCTACGACTTTAGCTGTAATAGAAAAATTATCAATCACTTTCGTAAGAGCATAACCGTAAAATTTCTGCATCAATACCTATGAATTTAATAATGTAGATTTGATGTATACTAAGTAATTCGCAAGCGGGAAACTCTAAACTCAAACTACCATTAAATTCAAATTAACTCATTCAAATTAAATTCCCTAACTTAAATTCATCATCAATTCAAAGAAAATAGTGCACATTTGGGGGATTACTTTAACGTTCTATGTTTCCGTTTCCTATTCATTTTCTAAAAGTTTTAGCCCCACTATTAATTCTCAACCTTGAAAATAATATTCAGAGAAATAGAAGCAATTTTATTACTGTTGTATAAAATCAACGAAGAGAGCAGGAATTTCGTATTTGCGTTCAGCCATACATAATTCAAGATTAAGATACATATAAGTGACTTAAAAAAATTAGGCAAGGTCTTAATTTCACGATCATTTAAATTTCAGTTCCACTTATGAAAGAAAGCTTTTAAAAATTGAGAACTAATGATTTTCCATTCACAAATAGCTGGGATCCATTTAAGAAAAAACTCGACGATGAGAAAACTTTCTTGCTAACCAAGAATTTTTTTATTAGAAATGAGTGAATAAAAATGCATTGATAAAATTTTCATTTATTTCATTATTCATTTTATCATTTGAACCGTATCAGGGGAATTTACCCCTTAGCCCCATTCTGGTTACAGTCCGTGATCTAAATACTATTTAAAGCAGTTCAGTGACTAACTGACTGACAGTTAACGCACAGAACAAACCGCTGGATCTAGAGGGCTGAAATTTTGCATGGCGATTCTTCTTATAGTGTAGGGGTGCACTACGAAAGATTTTTGAAAAATTCTTAGATTTTTTTAATTAAATTTTTAATCTGTTTTTGAAACTTTTTTAAAGTTTGCATTTAAAATAATAATCCAACGGTTATAAAATTTATATCACGAGAAAGATCATAAAAAGTCCTTTAAAATGAAATCTTTTTCGAATCTTTACCTCCATTTTCCGATTTTTGGTGAACTTTTGAAGATTAATTTTTAGAATTTAATTTAATAAATGCTCATCACGTGGTTTCTTTTCTTTTTGTGATACTTTAAATTAATTTTGCGTCACGTGCATAACAACGAAATAAATTGACAAAAAAAGTTGAAATACGGTAAAAGATAAAATTTAACGACTAGACTAATTGAGATGGAAGTTTTTTAGAAGTTTAATTCAAAATAGTATGTTTTATGGATATTAAACATACAAATTAATTGTATACATTGACCGTTGTATTTAATTTGAATATTTTCTTCTACATTATTTTGTCTATAAAAATATCCGTTACGATTTTTTTTATAAATAAATAAATACATATATATATATATATATATATGTATATATATAATGGCATTAATTGCATACATTGATCGCTGTATTTAATTTGAATGTACTCCTTAGCGAAGCACGGGTATTCAGCTAGTAAACTTATAAATTCTGAAATTACTGTATTTCGATTATAGAGGAATTCGCTCGTTTTGTACTAAAAAAAAAAAATAAAAGTATTTTCACGATAACTTGCCTTTTACAATACTGTATTTCATTAATGACGGAGGTAAAAACTAACAGCTGAAAAAAGTGGCTCCGCCAAAATATTTCTCATTTAGAAAGAGGAAAGAAGAAGAGGGAAAAAAAGCGTCTGCGACCTTTAAATTTCCGCACAACTGATCTAGAATGTCACTGATTTCCATTTTGTTCGTCGCATGAATTATGCTAAGCCAATCCGATAAATTTAATCATGAAATTATGTTTCACCCCACACGAAACTGATTTCTTTGATAATTATATACTAGTGCCGTCAAGTGGGTACGAGGCGTCATTGTTGAAAAATACGTATATTACTGTCCCCATACAAGAAAATTTGCAAATGAAAACGAAATTAAATTCAAGATATTTTTATTAATTTAGTATATTAATACAAAATATACGTATGTGTACAAAAAATAGAACATCGCCCCCCCCCCCCCCCAAAAAAAAGAAAAAATTTTTTTTAATCACAAATTTAATTTAATTTTTTTTTTTTTGGGGGGGGGGGACTAATGCACATTGTTTAAGACATTTGCACAGAACTGCAGAAATTGTTGACTACTTCTTATGTGGGAGCATCATAAAGCTGAATCAACATTTCTCCCTTGGTGCAACCTCAATTTTGATCGGACACCCGCGGGGGGTTTCGCACCTTCTTCCTCCCATTGACCTCGTGGAAGGACTTAGGACTTTCTGGTACACGGATTTAATGCCGCATTTACACATTCGAGCTATCGCCACCCGCAAGACATTCATCACGTTCCTGCATCGACGCGACTGACCGTTCTCACATTAGCGCCTCTTGCTGTGAACAAGACTTCCCGTCGCCATTCTCCCCTTTGACTCGTGCCAGAAAACCGCTCCCGAAGCAAGCGCCACGATTTGTGAGGAGAAACGGCGAGCACACCGTTTACACATTCGCCCCCGCGATTCGACTCGCCGCTAGCGCGACTGTGTAAATGCGGTGTAACGTTCTATATCCGGCCTAGACATCCCTCCGCCCCCCGCGGTCCGAAACCCAACACGATCATTTTTGATATCGATGCCCTATTTTTTTTTAACCCTTCAGCGGGTGCGCCAATTTTTGGAACACCAGCAGGCGCACGTAGCACAAAGTGCAACGTCTCTTTCGACCTTGATTATTCCTTTTGTAATAAACTTTTTCTTTTTCAAATTGAAAATAACAATTCCGCGTTTTATGAGAAGATATAAAATGTTGATAATATTGAGATATATTTATAATTAAAGGCCAAAGAATGCAGATAGAATCGCCTTATTTCAAAACTGTCCGGTTTGTTGGATAACTTGCGAATGGATTCCTATTATGTCCAAAAACCTAAAAAACAATGAGACTGTCCATCTCCGTGTAATAGCTGCACATTTGATCGACTACATCAACTCCTGCTTTTGTCGTATTGTAATCCAATATAATTGCTGGTTTACTACGGTTAAATTACGACTATCAAATGAATGGAAAGGAATACGTGGGTCAGAAAATCAGACCTGCATTAGAAAGGGTGTAGCTATAAATAGAAACTGCTTAGAGCATTCAAACCGTACATGTAAAAACAAATCATTCAAAATTACGAAAATGTTGCACTTTATACACGGGCGCGCCCGCTGAAGGGTTAAAGGTCTTGAAATAAGTCACACAACCCGGGGCGGGAGACAAGCACCATCTATATCAAATTAAACTCATAAATTATAAATACGTTATTCTGGCATAACAGTTTAGACGGTATCCTATATATAACAGTATATAATAACTCAACCTTTTTCCTTACAGCTGATGCCGTGGCTCGCAATAGCAATGATTATATATAGCATGCGGGAGTCTGGCCACTCAGAAAACAAACTGTTAAAAAATTCTGAACAAATAGCTAAGAAAAAGCGAAACGCGAGAACCGAATTCCAGTCACAACTGAAAGCAAACCCAGATGTGTAAACAAGCAGATACGCGCGCTACCGAAGAATGGAAACTTCATTTTCCCGTGAAAAAGCTAAGAATATAATAAAGTAAGCTAATAAATAAAACGTTGCACACTTGATCTTCCGCCAATCAAAACATAACAAGTCCGCTACAATTTTCTTCTTTTTCCCCCCCTTTTCTTTTTCTTTTGTTTTTAATTCCTTCGTCCCGTTCTCGCGGGTAACATTCTGGCAACAACATCTCGACAGACGACTAAATTGGTATAAACACAAAGGAAGTAACGAAGAACTGAGAAAATATCTAGAAGCTCTCTTGACAGTTCCCAGTGGAATTCTTAGGAGCTAAACTAGAAGTTTTGAGCATGGATTATTTATTCATAATTTGAGTTTACAACAGGGAAGGTACGATAGAGAACTAATTTCATTAAAGGTCAGCATTTGACGGAGTCAAGGGCTAAGAAATACACACACACGAGGAAAAATAACTTTCAGACTTTTCAACTCTTGACTTTTTAACACACAGACAATAAAAGTATAAATGTACACTGTATTGCTACAGTAGTTTAATTTAAAACTTTAAAAATTAGAGCGTCAACAATGCAGGCTGACAAACTAACAGAAAATACTCGGCAATACAGCTGACGAATACAGAGGCTGTTCGCACATTTTTTAGGCGATTTTGGTAAGCGGTAATAAAAAATCGTTTGCTGCAAAAGAAATAATTGCAATTGTACTATGTTTTTCAAAGTCAAAATTATTGTCTCCGGCTTGAAAGTTTTGTTTTTATTCAAAAAACGTTTTTAACAAAGCAGTGATTCGAAGGCTACATTTATGCTCTTTCCGAAGAGAAATATGCATACTCCGTTATCCAAAAACGATGTGAGAGTCATAGTTTTGTGATATCTAAAGCGTCGATAGGTAATATCGTCAACAAGAAAGGAAAAAAACGTCAAATTGGAGCAGCAAGTGGGACAAAAATTCCAAACAAGTATCCAAGGAAAAAACGGACATCTTCGACTATTGCAAAGGTACGTTGTTTAATGTTAAAAGAAAATCCCCCTAGTCAAAGGACAGTTGCAAAATCATTAAAATGCTCGGTGTCCACTGTAAACAAAATGATAAACGTTGATTTAAATCTTAAGAAAGCGAAAAAACGCAATGTGCATCGTCTTCTTCCAAATCATATCGCTGAATGCAGGACACGCTGCAGAATTCTATATGAGAAACACTTATCCAAAGAAAAATGGAAAACAATTGTCACAATAGATGAATCATGGGTGTATTTAAATGATTGCAACAAAAAAAGAGCCATTTATTATCATAAAAGGGGAGAAAAAAATTTAAGTACATGGTTCAAAGAATCGAAAGAAAGTTTTTCTAAGGGATTCATGATTGTTGCTGGTTTTTCTTATAATGGCAAGTTAAAAATAAAGAGAGTGGAAAAAAATGTCAAGATTAACTCCAAATACTATCAGGAACATATTTTATCGCCAATTTTTCTGAATGAAATACCATCGCTTTACCCACAGTGCCATCAATCTGTGAGACTCCATCAGGACAAAGCTAGCAGTCACACATCAAAATCCACTGTAAATTTCCTAAAAGAAATGGAACAAAAAACTGGTATCAAGGCCATACCCTTCACTGATATCCCTACTAAATCTCCCGATGTATCACCTATGGATTTTTGTGCTTTCGGACTTTTAAAATCTGCATTATCCAAACGTCGTCCCAAAACCCTTACAGGACTCTGGAAAGCTGTTCAGGAGGAATGGGATAGAATACCTCTTCTGACACTTCAAAAGGCATTATTATCCTGGAAATTGCGGTGTCGAAAGATAGTTCAGAATAAGGGATGTCAAATAGAACATTTAAAACATAAGAATTTTATGTAATTTAGTTTTGTGAATACAATATACATCGTCTAAAAAATGTGTGAACAGCCTCTGTATAATGTGATGATACAATACTAAAATTATTATTTTGTACTGTGTACAACAAGTTTACAAAACACAATACAACAAAACGTCGGATAGTTGATCTTCGCCAGTCAAAACTTGAAATTTATCAGCGAGGATGTTTTTGGTTATAAACCTAAGGCCCGTTGCACACACAGCGTTTTTATCTCTAGCGGAAATTTTCCATCGGACGTCGTTCCAACAGTAGACCACAGAAGTCAATTGGAGCTTGCACACACAGCGGAAAATGAAATTTTTCTTCGACGGTAGCTGGTGCAGCTGTCGAGTGCCACTGTGCGCTGGCGGATTCGTTGACGCCAGATTGAACTAGTTATCCATGTGACCCTATGCACGCTTACACACACAGCGGACTCTACCGTCGTAGGGTCATTTGCGAGAGGGTGTTTGGGGGTTTGCTAGGGGGGGGGGCTCGCTGGTTTTCTTGGAATCGTAAAGGGGATTAGAAAAGGAGGGCTCCTCCGATCCCGGCTGGGGGGAGGGGGGCGTAGGTGCGACCCCTCTGGTTTTCTTGGACACGTGCAGGATTCGAAAAGGAGGGGTGGGCCTTTTCCCCGGCGACGGAGTTTTTCGCCGTGTGTGTAAGCTCTACTTTTAGAACGACGTCCGATGGAAAATTTCCGCCTACGCCGTGTGTGCAACGGGCCAAACTGTTTTAGTACGGAGTCGTGCCATTGCCACCCACTATGAAGAGTAAGAGCTCTACCACACCCCATGCTGCGCATTTCTCACCATATGACACGGTCTATCCATGGGTCGTTTCCGTCAGAGGATTGATGACGGGTATGACTGTCTTTCTGGACCCCATTTTGCCGAAAATGTGGGAAATTCACAGTTGCACAACCTGAATCTTTTTTCCTTTCAGGGGGATGAGTCCACTTTCTGAATGAGAAGTTTTCGCTTTTGAGGCGCCGGTGGCTGATGAAAATTTACCTTGGAATTACTGTTTTCATGTTACATTGTTCCGATTTTTTAGCCTCTGGGTGGAGTGATAACCTAACCCCCCCCTCCTCTACCCTGAGGTTGCACCACTTCAAGAGGTTGACCAGCACACTTCTTCCGACCCAGGTAGCGAACAATAGAACAGAAAGACCACCAGGCCTTTCTGATCACAATGGGCCGATGTCTACTGGGACCAGTCAGCGTCAAAATTTCGTTAGCGATGTCGTCGACGCAACGCATCTTTATTCATGCTCCGTGAAAATGAAGGCCTCAGTTCAGCGGCCACAGTTGATTGAATAAGGAAGAGGCTCTTCTTGTACTCGGCTGAAGTGCATCTATTACAAACGCGAGCAAGGCGGCTGTTACTATTTGCAAAATTTCTTACCCCTGCTCCAGGCAAAGTATGAATTTTCCGACTTTCGTCAATCACTGCTGGTAAAAACTACAGCTGTACCTTAATCATTCACTGGGAGAGCCAAGCCAATCTCAGTTGCATTGAATAAAATTTCCCGAACGCTAAACCATATCCAATATATTCGGCACAGCTATGATATTAAAGTCAATACCCTGATAGCAAGTTATAGTACGCATTTTAGAAGTAAAATCACACGTGAACCAGAAAAGTGGCAGATCAATACGAACTGGAATAAAAAGACAAAGTTTATAACGTATGGAACGTAGAAAAAGTTTGTAACATCACACTGCTCTTTTTAAGAAACTAACGCAAAAACTACATATTAGTTAAACCTCGCCTATAAAAAGAAGAAAAAAGTACCCTTTATTCGATATTAGAGACCTTTACAGAAATATTTACTGTTACAAATCTTCCCATACAAACACATTTATCATAAATGTTATCCTACTACATAAAAGAATATAAATAAAAGTAGAATAAAAAACAAACAGATCTGCATAAATAGTAATTGTTAACTCTGTAAAAAAAATGGTGTATAATTTAAATATAATTTAAGAAAATATAGATTTTTTAACTTCCCTAAAGATAGATCTATCCCTCGATCATAATATTACCTTTAAAACACATTCATAACAAAAATACAATAATTTATTAATTAAAATAAAGCTGGAAAAAGAAACTTCTCATATACTTCGTTAATGGGACTGACGATCCTTGATTTGCAATAAGTAAAAAATCGTACACCTTCTTCCTGAGCTCTGCGGCTTCTCACCTACCGGCCACAAGTTGCCCATGCATACAGATTGGCTGACAGATAAAAGCACACAAAGAAAAGCATGATGAATCCTTACACAGTTTGATTAACCAGAACAAGAAAGTGAGCGAAGATAACTCGAAAGATACGGCTATCCGTCAGATACTGCTTCTTTTGCAACTACAGCAGGAATACATGCCTGAAGTAGGGCCTTTTCTAATTCTTCTGTAATTTCGTTTACAGGTTGTAAGGATTCTTTTTCCTCCTGTTGACATTGTGTTCGCGTCTAAGCCGAGGGCGAAGAAAAGTCAAATTCAGCCCCCATCTCCCTGGTGTTTCATTCTTTTTATCATTCAAAACAAACAGCCAACCACTGGTTGATCGAATCCCAAAGTTCTAGGGCAAAGATTCAGATATCAGAGGGCCCCCGAAGGATTCCGCAGCGGGATGACGTATTTTTTATTAATCAGAATCTTTTAGAAATCGGATTACGGAAAGCGAAAGAAAAATCACAAGAGTAAAAAAAATGACAAAATTTCTGGAAATACAGTGTCTCACAGGTGATCAGACACCTCTAGTTTTACAAAAATGGTGTCAAAAGTAAAACATACATGTCTAAACAGGAAGGGAAAGAAATGCTTTTCGCACAATTACTCGTGCACGTTACATACGATTCTCCTCTTTGTATTATTTTTGCCGGAAAAAAAAAGATAATGTAAATCCTGAATTTTAATATTCTGTACTGGTCGAGGGAAAATTATTTTGCAGAAATCGTCAGAGATTACAAACTATTTCGTCTACAGTAAATAAGAAACGTAAGCGATTTTAATTTGGATCCAAAAGAATGAGAAACACTTTAAAAAACAACCGCTGGATTTATTCGATTGAATTTAATAAAAATTCTTGTTATTTAACTGTTTTGTGGTCACAGCGGTAGGAAACAAATTTGGTCTGCTGGTTTGGTGCGCTACAGTCATTACGCGAGGTTTAAACTGACAGGACTTTAAAAGCTAAAGCCGATTCCGAACGGCTACAAGCAGTCATGCCCACCAGCGGATTCGAACTAACAAACATTTGCTACGAAGCCTACCCCCTTAACCATTCGGCCATGCAAGAAAAGAATACAACGTTAAAAATTCGTTCGAAAATTCTTAATTTGCATCAGAAGAATAATTTACAGAAAATTACGTTTAAGACTTTAATTAACAGTTTCCGACATACAAATCATGATACCGTTCAAAACAAAAGAAAAATGGGTGTTTTTCAAACTTATAGCAAGAAACATCATTTCCAGAAATAGTTAAAAGAATTAAAATGAGAGAGTGAGCCATCAAACTCGACGTAAAACCAACTACACGAATCACAAAGAGTGTCATTAATTCCAAATGTTGTTACACAAGAAATCCGATATGCCAGCTATCATAACTTGGTGTCAAGAAAAAACTTGTACGCTACAAAAAAATGGGGGTCAAAATTTGATAGAGCAACATAATAAAATGAAAATTTAAAATGCTGGAAAAAGATGACGAAATCGAATTCCACATCTTTGGCCCAGTTGGTCGAAAACAATAGTCCTGCAAAACTAAAAATAGAAAAAAGTAAAAATGTTCCTTGATATAATTTCATCTTTACATATATCTATTGGTCTATACGGGTGCACCCGTGTTTCGCGGGAATCGAACTCGCTCCGACTCTGGTTCAGAAGACTAGAATTTCTCAACAGGATCAACGGGGTATCATAGCAGTATTTTTACCCTTCAACTTTGACTTCTTCATTTAGGGGACTCTTTTAAAACATACCATATCAAGGGAAAATGTAAAACACAATATTATAACAGAGTATGAGAAAAAAAATACTGTCTTTATGATCAAAATGCAAAAATTCGAACATTCGAAACTTATTTTATACAGCAATAATTGATTGAGACAACGTCTTCTGGTGTTTGAGCAAAGAATAAAATTGACCAACAGGAATCCCATGCTACGACCTCAAAAACTGTTTAAAATGATAAAGTTTTTATATTTACGTATGAGTGAATCAAATGATGCTTAAACTGATACGAAGATTTTTCGATACAATGCTCTTCAGTGTATTTCAATGACAAATGACATGGCCGATAACCGTATCTAAAGTTTACTGCATCGATAATTCCATATTGAATCACGAATTCATTTCGCGCTATCCAGACTCTAACTTCTATTCTGAAAATCCACTCAGAACAGCCTAAAACCACGGCTTTCAGTTCTCTAGCCACCACCCAAAACACCAGCATACCCGTTTATTCGCGATTAACCCATGACATTTATGCGCAGACATCCCCAAACACCTGCCCCCTTCCAGATTCGGTTCTTGCAGACAGCGTGTCGCGTACACAAAACATCCGTAATTCCTGCGGCGCACAAACATTTCCGAAGCAGTATTTTTCACGCATTCAGAAAAGTGCATTATCGTTCGCGATTTCTCCCACAGACGGCGTTTTCCCGCCGACGGGGCATCGCACTCATCCCTGACCTTTAGAACATCGTTTGCAGCCTATTGATTTTATATTGTATCAGTTAAAAGTGGTACTTTGTATATAAGGAAGGCACGGGGCGTTGCTTTATAGCACCATTTTCTGTTTCAGGGCACCTATCGCAGACCTATAACTGTTGTTTATCAAGGCTTTCTTTTCCAACGTCCCACTTTCGATGTTCTTTGTTCGCTTTTCCCGCCGTTTCTGTTTTTTGATCGTCTAGGGCCTGCCACTGACGTCTGGCAGGGAGCGACAAATTCGTCTGCGCAGGAAAGAATAATTTGTTGGACCGCGAAAAACTTCGGCGTAAGATAAATCAATTATTTTCCCGTCTCGATGCGGGGGTAAGAAATCCTCCGGGTGTATTCAGGATAACAAGGGGAGGAGAGTCATTTCTTTGCTTCTCCGCGTGGCAAGTAATGGGGAGGTTTTCCTATTACGACGAAATTCGCGTTCGAGACATTTACAGGAACAGGCATTTGGGTCGTTAGTCTGGACGGAACAATTCGACTCGCGAACAAATCGAGCCCGATGCATGAAATCTGAGGTAGTATTGTGACGTATCGTAACCGTTGATTATTTGTCAACCTCGTTCTACAAAACAAAAAATTATTTAAAAAACACTTCATTTTGTTAAAAAAATCACTTTATTAAATTTTATTTAGACATCCTTGTGTGACTGTATGAATCCTTTAAATTTGCATTATAAATAATCATTCACTTATATATTTTCAATTTTTTAGACTTTTGAAAATTTCAACACACATGATGCTAGAGCACGTCTAAATGCCATAAAACTGTGATATATACACGATGATGTTTCTGTACAAATGACCAATTTGGCAACTCATTTGGCAATCATTTAACGTAGCATCGACTGAGCTCCAAACATTACTTACAGCCGTTTTAATGTACTTCTATATGGAGTTCGTCTAGAGCAGTGATTCTCAACCTTTTTATGTTACGGACTTCCCTTTGAATGGCCCTCAGACCCTACGCCAACCCCCACGGTCACATAAAACGTAAATGGGGCTAGGAAAACACATTCTATACATATGTTTAACCATTCGCCGTCCCCGCCCCTGAATATTACGCCTCCCAGATTGAGAACCAGAAGTCTCGAACCTGCCAATGACGTTTATCATAGTCAAAAAATTTCATCTGGCGGCAAAAAAAGAATAATTTGTTATAAAATCCCGAAAAACTTCGAGGGAATATTAATCAATTATATTTCTTCTAGGTGTAGATAGAAATCCTTCCAGTGTTCTTAGACGAGAATTCGTTATCCTGTTTTATTATTTTTATTATTATTATTATTTTAGAGGTAGAGAGAGGAAACAGGAAAAAGGATTGGAGGAAATAACGTAAAAAAAAAGGCGAATTGCTTAATTTTACTTTCAAATTCAATTTTTTGTTATATTAACGAGAACTCGCACATGCGTGAAATTTCGAGGAATACACAGGTAATTTATTTGAATTTAAATTGCATCATTACATGCACGTTAATGATGTTCGTTCCTGTCATTTAAATTTAAAACAATAAATTGGCCAGACGAGACATGAATCAAGCTATTAGTTGGGTTGTAAACATCGACTGCACGTAAACTTGTTCCTTTTGAAATTTAGCTTTCGTAA
Organism: Dolomedes plantarius; assembly: GCA_907164885.2. NCBI lineage: Eukaryota > Metazoa > Arthropoda > Arachnida > Araneae > Dolomedidae > Dolomedes > Dolomedes plantarius. The sequence goes on from OU015500.1 coordinate 26,986,819, forward strand.
CAATACTTCTTAAAGATGAGTTCTGCGTCAATGATCGGCAACCTACCTTTTTTATTTTATTTTTTAAACTTAAGAACAAATTTTGCCCTTCCTTTCGTCGTTACCTCTAGCAATGAACACCACATACGTTTACTATACTTCTTATAGTTCTTAAGTATTCTATTAATAAATTAAGAACTATAAGATCCACAAGGCAACACCTTTGATTTTCTTTTAAAAATAAGGTACGAAAAAAATGGTATGATAAATAAAGAATTTTAGATACACGTATTTATAAGTTTGAAACATTCAATCATAGTTTTTTAAATTTTGTAGTCGTAGTTCTTTGGTATTGGAGAAGTGTTCTTTATTCGATAATTTTCAACAAGTATCTGTAATTTATAATTTAGATATAGTTACTACAAAATATGAATATCATAAAAATATCATTGACAGTCATGCATACATTTAATAATAAAATTTTTGAAATGGATACAAGTCTTAAAATTTTTATAAAAAGTTTTAGAATGCTTTAGAGAAAATCCACCAGTCTTCCTCGTGTTTTTAAAGATATCCGTATGAGAGCGCTTAACACTTACAACAACAGTAAAATTATCACAGTTGAGCGTTTTGAATACACTGAAACAAATCATTGTTTCTACAATCAAATTATTCTTTCGTCACCTATTTTATAAATTTTCAATCCTTAAATAAATACACACACACCAATCATGGTCTGCCGATCATTGTTCTACGATTTACAATTTATTTTATACGTAAAATACTGTTAATACATATTGTGTGTAATACATATACTTTGGTGTAATACATATTGTGTTTGTACTTCATAATGCTTATTATACTGTGATTTATATTGTCCTTAATGTTATAATTCATGACGTACTTTAAAAAGCATAACAATTAGTATATCTTAACTAAAAAGAATCAGTCTAAACTTTAAGCACAGTTTTGTGTTTTGTGATTCACTCACAAGAATTAGCCCTAACAGAGAATAGATGTGTAAAAAAAATTAAAACAAGCTAAAATCAAATTAAAAATTATCCTTACCCACCCTCAGGTAATCAAAAAAAACCTAAAATAATTAAAATCGGTCAATAATTAGTAAAATTATTAATCGTACTAAAACTCAAGAGCACAACTGTTTATCTACAAATGCAGCAGCACCAATCATGGCCTGTACTTGTGAGTTAAGCCTAACTGGGGAAAAGTGACGCAAAAATCTTAAAGGAACTAAAATCAAATTCAAAATTCTCCTTAATTACCCCCAGACGATCATAGAAAGACAAACTTTATGAAAATCGGTCAATAATTAGCTGAGTTATAAAACAAATCAAAATTAAATTTGGCCAGTAACGGTGTTTGTTTACAAACAGTGCAGCAGCATCGCTCATAGTCAGAACCTGGGAGGGTGAGTTAGAAGAAAATGGCATGAAAAATCTCACAGAAATTAAAATTAAATAAGTTTCTTATTGAGACCATGTTCAGTAAATGTGTGTTTTCAAAAATGAAGCATACGATGTTCTGTAAATGCCCCGAAAATATTTTCTTACTGGAGACTTAGACAGATTAAAGAATTTAAATAAACTTTTGTGTGATTCATAATTTGTTCGTGTTTAATTATTTTAATTAATAGATTTATATTTTTTAAATAGTTTTATTCTTGCATTCTTTTGACTTTTTATAGAGTAGCAAAGAGTGAGAACACAGGTGGGTTGTTTACAAACAATGTTAGTCATAGCCAGTAAATGCTGGAGTTATTTCATGGTTCTATTGGAAAATTCTGCTAAACCTGTAACATCAGGGTTTTTTTTACTGCAATGATGACAGGTTGGATCTAGCTGAATTCTGAGGAGTTTATTATAAATTTATATATTTTTAAAATGGGTTTTCATATTATTGATGTGTGTAACATTTCACATGCTTTTTTAAAAACTATTTTATTTATGCGTTTACTTTTTCAAGCAGAGTTCACAAGGCCAAAAAACACTGACATTTTTTCTTTTCAGCTTTTAGAGGTACAATTATGAAAGGCTGAACCTAGCTGAATTCTGAGGAGTTTATTATAAATTTGTATATTTTTTTGTTGGGTTTCCATTTTAATGAAGTGTATATCATTTTGCATGCTTATTTTTATACTGTTATTTATACTGTACTTAATTTTTAAATTGATTTTGGCAAACAAACATTCTTAGAATCCCGGGCATCGCCGGGTACTCTTGCCAGTGTATATATATATATATATATATATATATATATATATATATATATATATATATATGCGTGTATGTGTGTGTGTGTGTCAGTCAGTGTCTGTGTCATAACACATAAACTGAAGAAAGAAGGGAAGGAAGGCTCATGCATATATCTCACAAACACTAAGAGACACAGTTGTGGAACCGAACAATATATAGAGAGAGCATATTTCTTCTCTTAAAGATTTTATACCCGATGCAGCA
>OU015500.1:26991774-27119274 GCA_907164885.2 Dolomedes plantarius
GAAGGTAAATATAAGAGCTGTACAGCTAAAACTTATTCGAAATTTCAAGAGGATTACTTTAAAACTTCCTTTTCAAAATCCAATAAAACCGACACCTCTGTTATCATTCAATATAACGAAATAAAACTAGTAAAAATTCAATAACCGCAGACGGTAAAAAAATATAAAAAAGTCATACAAATTACAAATAGCGAAATCGACTCCGCGATCCCATTTTCAATTTCAGAGATGTATACCATAGCTGAGGCTGGGGCAGACAATGTTTTTTCGTTTTATTTTCTTCCTTCTTTCCTCGCAGACGCAGACGAAAAAACAAAAACATAAAAGGATTATTAACTGGCGAAAAATGGCAGCAAAAATCGACCGAGACTTTCAAATTTTCTTCTCTAGAAAGGCTTCTAGGAAGCCTTACTGTAGATCTAATGTACGCAGACATTGACATTTTTTTATTCACGTCGTATAGATAGTGATTGATTTATTATTTTATAGCTGTAAAAAATGGGATGCGGTGAGACATGCATTTAAATAACACGCCAGCATTTACAATGAAGTTTGGAGAATAAGACAAAATAGTGATCTATGATTCATTTGCAGCAAAAACATAAAAAAAATAATAAAATTTTTTTTTAAATGTTAAGTGACACAAATATAAATAAATACTACCTGTGTACGTGTGAATGCTTTTTCTCTAAGTTACTTAGAAATCATCATCCAATTTCAGTTTGAAATACCCGCGCAATTAATTTCAAAACACGACAAAATGAGTAAAACTAACTTATCTCGAAGCTACCACATTGAGGATATGTCTCCCGAATTATAACCTATGGATTTACTTTTAACAAGTGAGACAGGTGATACTACATTGCCGCGTGCTCCATTCAATCAGTTTTCTTTTCCAACGCCCCTGACAACTGGCGAGATCTGAAAATCTTTGAAATTGTATCGCCAAGAGGTTGTGATTACGCAGATTATACATCTTGCCATAGAGCTGTAAATAAATTCCTGTAGTAATCGATTTTTCTTACTAGAACACAAATTTGCATACCTTCAACAAGCTAAAACCTTATTTTTCTTATCTCTCTGAACATCCATCTCCTTGGGTCCTTTTGTTACGAAGGGCATAAATACTTTAAAAAAAATGCAATTCTCATTTCTAATAATAATAACATATATAAATGCGTCAGTGTTTCTGTTTAGTTTGAAAAAGGAGATTCTTAGTTTTCTCGCTTGAAGCAGTTCATTATATTCACATATCACTGTATTTATTTGTTTATAACCTCCTCTTTACTACCCTCTCGTAGTGCATCGTGGTAACGAGAATTGTTTGGCGGCTAGATGACCTGCAATTTTTTTGCATGCCTTCTTACAATTTATTTGAAGAAGCGGTAGTAAGCGACAAGATGTCGAACGGGTTTATGTTGAGTGACTGTTGTCCACTTTTAACCTCTTTTACATTTATGTTTGGGAGCAGTCGTCTTTTGTAACACACCACTGGAAATTTTAAAAAGTATTATTTATAAGTCATTCTTTTAGATGTATCATATTTTAATGAAAGTATTTGATAGTGGTGACTTGCCCGTATGTGTTTCGGAGTTCAGGGGCGGGGTTTACAAGGTAAGGACGTTGACGTCACGAAGGTGCAAAATATACACGCGGTTAGAATCTGCCGATCGGCAAAATCATTCTAATTGGACGACGTGTAAGAATCATTTAAGGTGATATTCATGTTTTTTAACTACTTGTTTTCTAAATATCTCATATTAAATCGCTTTCATATATATAAAAAAAAAGGGCAAAAATATGTCTGTAGTTGCTTAGTGATTAAATGCTAGTTCAGGGTTCGCAATCATTTTCCATCATTTCATTTCATATATATATATATATATATATATATATATATATATATATATATATATATATATATATATATATATATATATATATATATATATACAGTGGAATCTCGATCTATCGTTTTCGAAGGGACTGACTGAACTAAACGATGGATGCGGGAAAACGATACATGAGGGACATACTACAAAAAAGTATTCACATACCTTAAAGTTTGATATCCCTAAAATATATTTACTCACATACATAAATGCACACATACCCGTAGTGTAACTGAAGATGAAATTATAAAGTTGTACTGAAATCCAAGATAATAATAATAAAAAAGAAATACACGTAAATACACAGGAATTTTGATTCAAATAAAAGTACTTAATCTTCGTTTGTTTTTGGCGGTTTGCTCTCCACAAGTAAACAATATTTTTTCTGTGCTGCAAATTGCATTCTTTTCGATATCGGTTATTGTGTGAGAGTATAAAGAAGCGGCAGCCGTGAATCGTTTGTAACTAGAACCATTCCATTTCACTGGATGGGGTCCGACATTAGACCACCAGGAAGTTCTGCTTCCGGTGAAACCATCATCGGCCAGTGTAGAACTGCAGCAATCAGAAGCTTCTCACACCCTAGACCAAACAACAGGGTGCCTCCATCCCAAGGCCAACAGAAAAGCCAGAGGGCAGCAGGAACCGCTCAGGTCGGCTGACTGTGAGCCATTGCTGATAAGAACGGTAATGTTGAATAGTCGGAGAATTAGGAATGAGTCGCCGAAAATAGGGTACTCCAGGGGCTAAAGAATTAACGAACACCAACGACGAACAAATAATGGGAATGGTACGATAACACGAAACCAAGCTAAACCGAAGAGAACAAAAATACGAGACAGTGCATCTCAAATGTTCTGCTCATTGTTTAATTAGAGCGTCATTCTAGCTCAATCCAGACATTTATATTTCAGATTCAGTTATTATGAAAAAACGATCGATCTGATAAATTAATATAAAGCTGCGATATTCTGAACGAATATTGCGGGAAAACGATGGATCGAGGAACGATCCATGCGGTCTGTTTTTGCTTGTTATCTATGGAATTTATTCGGGACTGGGTGAAATAAACGATACATACGGGAAAACGATTGTTCGGGGAACGATCGATCGAGATTCCACTGTGTGTATATATATATATATATATATATATATATATATATAGAGAGAGAGAGAGAGAGAGAGAGAGAGAGAAAATGTTTATGTATGTAGGAAGAGGGGGGGGGGGCAGGGTGATAATACAGAAGCATTCTCATTCTGATCAACGGTGCAAAAAGCTGCATTTCATAAAGAAAAAGACTGGCATCAACAAACTGAAAATTCTTGTATTTTCAACTGGAAAATAAATACTTTTTAAGAGCCCGAATGTAAACGAAAACATTTAAGGATCTTGAAAGCAAAAATAAGTATATTTTAAAATCTTTTTAATGGCCCTTAAAAATTAAATTTTAAAATAAGGAATTCTTAAGACATTTTAAGGACCGGACGAACCCCGCAGTTTAGGCCAGTGGTTCTCAACTTGGGTGGGTGCGGATGGTTAGAGAAAAAAACGTGTAGAATGTATTTTACTGGCATTACTTACGTTTTTTAGGCTTAGGAAGGGGGTAGGGTCTGACAGTCATTCAAAAGAGGGCGTAGACATAAAAATGTTGAGAATCATTGATTTAGACTGATGTTTCTAACTAAAAAATTAACGAAAGAAAATAAGCATTTTGAATTTCTGTTTTGACATAATTTTAAACAACCAGCTGGACAGAGAGTGATTTATGCCAAAGGCAGATTTTAACCGCAGATATCTTTTGCCATCTTTAACTATGCGTACATGTAACCTGCACAGGTTGTTTACTGTTCCACCCATGACTTATTAAATGGCCTTGTGCGAGAAAACCGAGTAATCCCTTATTATTTAGTAAGTTATGAGACACATTAAAGATGAATAATACACATTACAGATGATGAACCGATTGTGTGGTCGGTCAGAAGTGGCACGCAAAAGAATTTTACAGGCACTCGTACGCCCGATTTTTTACACAGTTTAATCCGGAGGATCTTAAACTGCAGCTAATGGGTTTCCAATCCAGTTCAAGATAAAACCTACTCTTGTCGATTCTAGAAATAATCAGGAAAATATTGAAATCGAGCGATTATTGGGAAAAGTGCCGAAAATGAAATAGTAAGTACTTAGAATTCCATACCTGAAAATTTCATTTGCATCGAATAAATATCCTATGATTGCATCTAAAGTCTTTTTATTCCGCTTGCGAATCTTTATCTTCGGGAATGAATTTCGTAAAATAGAATGTAAGAAATAAATGGACTGATGTACCCTATTCCGCAAGTATTTTTCTGGAAATGACTCGATATGGCATTGATATAAAATATTTAGCATCCGATATTAGCTGCAATGGCCGGAAAACGCCAGACCAGGTCTCGCCTGTGGGCAAAGACTTGTGCGGTACCAGTTTACAATGACCCCACAAGGGTCGAAGTCCCACTAAGCCAAGTGTCACCTCAATTTGATCTTTGGGTCTCTACGACAGTGTTGTCACTATTAAAGTTCGAACCCTCGTATATCAATTTTGTGATGTCCATAACACAAAACAAAATTGCGATAATTAGTAAAAGTCTTTTATTGACAGTTTGTCTTTCCAATTAATAAACTAGCTGGAACGTCAGTCCCTAAAAGGATACTATTTTTTTAAATTTTTGAACCCGAGAACAAAAAAAGACTACCCAACTCCCGGTGGAGTATATCCCTCTGCAAAAGAGTAGGTTCTGGGTTTGGTTCGTAACCACGAGTTGGCTAGGTTTATTTTAAGGAATGAAAAAATTCGTAAATGTGACAAAGTCAGGGAGAAAGGACGTTATAAATAATTTATATATATTACTTTCTTTAAACACACGTACACTATACTAAATTTAGGATCCATACTTTGCAAAAATAATAACAATAATAATCATAACTTACTTTTTTATCGAAAACATTTAAATTTGAATTCTAAGATATAGCTGTTCTTCGAAAAGTCACTTCTGAGTAATTGAGGAAACGGATAAATGATTAATTCCAAAACACATTTTTTGGAAATCTCAATAAAACATTCGTGTATCTTCGGCTAGAAAAATTTAGATCGCGGTCTTCCAGAAATGCCAAAAGCGAGAGTTTCCCCTCTAACGAAAGTATTGGTAGCTAAGCAATTGCAAACACCAGTTGTCCCATTGGAAAAACGTACATCCCACATATTCTTCCGAACCCAAGAAACAGCTAATATTAAAAAGCTTTCAGTTGTAAATATTACAAAGGAGTTAATAAAGGCGGTGCATCAGTTGACATCTATATTTTCGAATCCCATGTTAAGCTATGGGAAATTTTCCTCTCGGTGTTTTTCTAATCGAAGATTAGGATATTTTTTATGTCTGTTTTCCACAAGTTAAGATAAAACTTTGAATAAAATACTCGCAGTTATTTAAAATTTAAAAAATGTCAGTACTTAATTTTTTATACTATTCGCTTCTATCTCTTCAAAATTTAAATTTTTTTTGAAAACGAGAATTAAAAGATTTTTTTTTTTAAATTCGTTACATTTAAAGAAGTGCTTTTAAGATCGATCACAAGATCGATGAGGTCGCCTTACGGTTCAAGCAAACAATTCATTAACAAATAAATTTACGCAAATAAATTCCGCATCACATACACAGTTTCAGGAAAAATATATTGTGGGAGCTTAAATATGTAACAGCGCCATCTGGCAAGAAAGAACAAAAAATGTTCAGTGTACTGCGTGACTCCCAAAAGGGATGTATGTGTAATGCACTGTGAGAATACAAAGATATGTTTAATTCCTGAGGTGAAGGGTTTGTATTTGAGTGTCTTGAGAGAGACGAAAATAAAGGCATTGACACTCAAAACTGAGTCTTTGTTGGAATTACAGTCCACGTTGAAGAGTAAAAACTGAACTGAGATATCGTCGTGAACATACATCATGTAAAAAAGGGATATATATATATGGTGCTCGATGTATAACAACCCCGAAAATTTATTTCTTCTTTTTCCTCCCACTCTCCAAAATCAATAACTTAACACCAAATATTGCATATTCGGACAATTTTGAACCATGAAAGTGCGTAAATAGACTAACAGAAGTCTCTAACATAAGATAATTAAAAAAAGAAAAAAAAATTCGTGGCTTTACGAAATTCATTTCCACTTTTCACTCCCTAATTAGCGAAAGGATATTACCGCTAAGCAGGTGGCAATAATATAATTCTTAACTAAACATTCATATCCGATGCTTTTAACTGAAGATACACTTATCTTAGAAACTAGTAATAAAGAATAATCAGCGCCATCTATTGAGCAATAGTGTTTATCCTCCCTTAATTTCAACACCGGAATCAAACTTTTACTTCCATTTGACAGCGTCTAGACAGCGACCAGAGGAGAAAGAACCCTTTATTATCCTCCTCGTTTCTACCCTAATAGGCATTATAGACGTAAGTAGGATTCTTAAAATATCTGCGTCTGCTTTGATAAGAGAATGTTTTAAGCGTAATATTGTCACTATTAGAGCTATGTTTCTCTGGTGAATTGATAATATACCGTACAGATTTTTTTTTTTTTTTAAGGTGGTTGGGAGCGCTCCAGTCATCTTTTTTGTGAACGAGGCTTAAGAGTCGAGACTAACAGTTTGCTTTAGGGCAGTGGTTCCTACCATTTTGTTGATCAGGAACCACTTATCAGACCCCCCCCCCCTAATTTTTTTAAAATGATAATAATAAATTTTTAAAAAACATCTTTCTGACTTCCGGCCGTTGCACTGTGCCAACGTGCTGGCCTGGTATCACCCACGTTGTGGGTTCGATCCCAGGCGGTGTCGCTCTTTTTTCCGAATTTCCCTTCTTGCTATATTTAGCTTTCCTCCTTGGAATTCCGCAATCATCTCAATACGAGAATGTATGGCCCCTGGGAGGATTTTTTCCCAATTACTAGCAGTTCCTATTAAATTTTTAAAAAATAAAATAAAATTTAAGAAATCTTAAAAACTTTATAAAAATAAATTTTAAAAAAATGAATATTCCATTCTTACAAGTAACATCTTTTACTGCTATGGGCCAATTCTCCTATCTTAATTATTTATTTTGTTTATCATAGATCTTTAATTTTTTAATTTTCCACTTGCAAACTTAATAACCTTTATATTTTATTTTATTTTCTCAATTATTCACTTACCTTAATTAATTCCTTTCTTTCTTTTAATTTTTAAATTTTTCATTTTTACCTTAAAAATTTTAACTCTCTTTACTTTAAATTCCTAACTACTGAGCACACGTACCTTGATAACAATTAACTTGCGTACAGGAGATTAAGTCATCACGACAAAGGCACTCCGTTTGTAAGGACTCAACTGATATAAGTTTGGATTTTAAAAAAAAAAACGTCGGGGACCGACTCCCAACCAGTCTTTTTAGTGGCAAAAATAGGTTTTATTTTCTGAATAAACAAGCTATTTGTGATAAACAGCTTCAATAAAAAGTTACAAATAAACTTAATAACAAAACTAACGTGAAAGAAAATTTAATAGCGAACATAAAAGCCTACGAAAACTTAAAAATGAACGAGATTTTTCAATTTTCATGTGGTTTACTGGCTGTAAATTTACTGTGATACTGCGAAATGGCTGGGACACTGCGAGTCCGCGTCACAGAAAATATAGACATTTTTAGGCAGAACAAGGATTTTTTCGTCAGAGAACGGAAATACAGCAATTTTTTTAATTTGAACAACATAAAATTGGGAAAAAAAAAAATTTTTGCTCACAGTTTTAAAAAATTGTTATAATTCGCGGTCGTTTTGAAATGGTGAAGCCTCCCCCCCCCCCCCGTAGTTAATACTGCACTCAACTGATCTAGTAGTTAATACTGTGGATGCGCTTAAGACAGAGGGTTCCGAAGATCTAGATAGTGATAAATTGAGAAGCATGGTAAAACTGTTTATACCCATTAAAATGTTTTTCTTATACCTAAGATCTGCTACTTTAAAATACCCGGTTCTGCAACCACTGGTATCGGGTTTTCGGTTCCACTAATTTCCCTCGTTTACCTAGTTCTGCAATCCCTAGGCTGCTTACTCTGTCGAAGTTAGGTGTAGGGCATTTTAAGTTTGCCTTTCTGGTACAAAAGATATCGCTGTAATTATTATAAAATAATAATAATAATAAATAAAAACATCTCGCTCTCACGGAACAAAGTAACTATCCGAGGGCGTTCCCTTACCATGATTCGAATCTCTAGCTATTTGGCCATCGGTTCTCTACAATAGAGAGAAGCGGCCCTTGAGACCCCTTTCGACTCAAAATAAAATAAGATAATACGTTTCAACATAAACTGACAGCAAAGGGTGACTCTCATTGATTTTCTCTATTTTATTTTTATGGTGATGTAGACCAGCGGTTCTCAACCTGGGGGGCGTAGAAGAATTTCAAGGGAGGCGTGAGTTTTTTTTCCAAGATTGACCGACCTCCTCGGTGATAAAAAAATCTTCCATTTCAACAGATAAATGAATTGAAGGACCTTATATTAGGGCATTTGGTATCATTGAAAAATGAAATTGCAGACTATTTTCCAGATATTAGTTCAGAGAACTGGGAATTTAAGTTGGCAAGAGATCCTTTTATAATAGACGTGGATGTACTTCCTGATCATATTCAGGAACAGGCAATCGACCTATAATGTGATTTTCAATCAAACGCGGAATTCGAAAACATGGATGTTGAAAATCTTTGGTTACGCTATTTTCCTGTCTACCCAGAAGTTGCTTTGGAAGTTTTGGGGTTGTTAGGGCAGTTTTCAGCCACATATCTGGATTTTCAGCATTAGCATACATAAAGTCAAAATATCGAGCAAAGCTGGACGTTGAAAGTGACCTGAGGTATGCTTTGTCAGAGTTACAACCTAATATTCAAAAACTTGTCAAGGACAAACAATGCCAGACCTCTTATTAATGTTGTGAAAGTGATGGGTATTACATGTCAACCTCACCTAGATCCTTGATTAACTCAAAAATATTTGATCTGTATTTCATTCTTTGATTTCATATGTTCTAATAATAATAATATGTTCCAAATTAAGATATGTGTACTACTATTAAATTTTGTGTATGAAATTATTTATTCTATATTTTCATTTAATAACCATCTTCAGTTTCAAATTCTGATTGTACTACTTGTATTGACCACATATGGAGGTGGTGATGGGGGAGGCGTGACCTCACATCAATGTTCAAAGGGGGGCACAGAGCCTGAAAGGTTGAGAACCCCTGATGTAGACTATGTAATTCTGATCAAAAACTGTCAAAAGAAACTGGTTTTCAGAAATTTGGATGAATGTTCCAGAAAGTAAAGTTCTGTTATATAACTGTACTGAAAGCACAGTTAAAATTCTGTCGTAAAGTTCTGTTAAATCTAAACACAATGCATCTAGCAGTCTGTTATAAAGTGAGTGGCTAAATTTTCATATCTTTTCAGAGACTACACGAAAGCCATTTTTTAGACGACGAGAGAAATGACACCTTTTTCCGAAATATATAAGCGGCATTTCACATACAAAGTGTTCAGCACCATACCTCCCTGAAATCTGAATTGCCTTTTCGTTACTATGTTCGCTTATACAAACACTCGAACCACCGTATTATTTTACAATCACTGAACAGAAAAACACACATTTCTTTGATCATTTTTGTCATGAATATCGATTAAGACCAGGATAAATGAATTATTTTAAAATAAGGAGTTCAATAATCTGTCATAAAACAAAGTAAATAAATTCATGTAAACACAACCAACAACGTCTACGGCTCTTCCTAAACTTCACGCCTAGTTAGACATGTCTCAGCGTTTGCAAACCGTTCTCCACTGCATTCGCGACTGCGAGACTTAAAAGTTGCAGAACAACTAACTGTCTCATTACGCGCGTTCCTTGACACTCTCTCTCGTCCCCTGTCATTATTCAAGATGCCAATTATTTTCATTATTTAATTTTTATTTAAGCAGTCGAAAGTTATGAAACGAAGAGCATCCTCCGCCTCTCTTTTTCTCTGACTCATCTCCTTGTTAATCGACGACGATAATCAGCCAGAAGATGATCCAAGGCGTGTTTTGCTTCTCCGGCGCGTGGGAGGGAGAGGGTGGGTAAAAGCTTAATATGCAAAGTCAAAAGACTGTTGCACTCCTCGAGATTTTTCACGGCAGACGAATTCTGATGAGTCAGTCACACTTTGCGTTTTCAACCTTTTGGAATAGGTTTGTGCATGCGTTACTGTTTCTTTTGTGTCGCCTTTGTTCCAACAGTTTTCGTCTGGTCTTAGTAGTAAGAAAGAAAGAAAAAAAGGGTTAAACGAGTTAAACTTCTCCAGAAAAGTAAAAACACAGTGAAGTGTTAAGCTTGTTAGGAAGGGTAAATAGTTAAAAGAGCAAGTTCGGATTCAGAAAATTTTTTCGGGTAGGGTGCAAAGCGTGAAAACCAGTTTAGGTTGTTGGTTGAGAGCGAAACGGTTATCTTATGCTGCACGATGGCATATTCGACTGGAACTAACATTTTAACGCGGATTCCAAATGGACACAAACATCCATTCCAACAGCTGGTTTCGAAGCTACAGACGTAGTAACGAATGCCAGAGCCCCAGGGCCGCCCAGAGACTTTACGGGGCCTGGGGCAAAATTCTGTTGGGGGCCCCAAGAAATCTGATTAATCGAATAATTTTTTTTTATTTCGGGGAGGGGGGGCTTTTTTCAGGAGATTATTTTGGATTTTGAAGAACGGTACAAGTTTCAAAATTTTCTTTCGGAAGAAATCTTAATAAATAATTTTTTTAAAAATTTTTCGGCGCCCCTCCGGCAGTTGGGGACCTGGGGCAAAGTGCCCCAGTTGCCCCCCCCCCCCTCTGGGCGGCCCTGCAGAGCCCTGGTCATCCGACCAACGTCTGGTAAAAACTAGTTTAGGTCTATTTATACCCATTTTATACTTTTCAGAATATAGTTTTCTTTGGTCTATTGATTTTAAACCGATCATTTTTAATTACACAAAATGTTATATTCTAGTCATTTCTTAAAATGTTCTCATACTCATCAGAGAATCACCAGCTTATGTTTCTCATACAGAGATTATGCTATCATTTTCTTTCCTTCTTTACTTTTCTGTTAATATTCTTATTTATTTTTTTCCTTTTATCAAGTTTCTTTCAATGTAGTTTATTATTCTCGGGACATTCCCATTCCCTCTGTATCCACCCTTTGTAAGAGATAGTCGAGTTGACATGACAAAGAACTCGCTTATAAACATAACACAAATGCACTCTTTCACCAATATACATATCGCATTCTATTTCACCAGTTGACTCCAGACGACTAACTTTTAAAAAATTCCTTTCATAAACATTATTGCTTATATGCGAGCAAAATTGAAAAAAAAAACTCATTAGCATAAATTTTTGCCCAGTTGGAAACAGTGATAAAGTTAAAACATTTATTGATGTTTCTAACAGGACCAAAATTAAGCCTTAAAAAAATAAATAAATAAAATAAAAATAAAATTTTTAAAGAGAGAGAGAGAGAGAGAGAGAGAGAGAGAGAGAGAGAGAGAGACAATTTAAAATTGTCTCTGTCCTAAATTGAATTGCACTGTAAAAACAGATTTATGTAACCAGGACAGTTTAGCCCTAAATAAGGTTCAATAATTTAGGGAGAGAAATAAAAAACATAGACTACGTCAGCAGATTTCTTAAATCTGACCACTTCGGCACCAGTGGTAATAACATTAAGAAAATAACCAGAGGAAAAACAGAAGTACCTTAAAATATTCAAAATTAATAACAGAAAATTATGCCTCATTCACAAGTTTCAAAAGCTTGTTGCTTTGGAAATTCGAAAATCAAGCTCTATTTTCAGTCATTCACACTGAGAAGTTCGAATACTACCTAATCCACGACATGTTTCGCTCATTTTGATGCCATTATTTCCTGTTATTCAGATGGCTGTGCATGTTATTACAGCTTTCAATTTAGCCCATACTTAAAGTTCCTAATAAAACACAGGCCATTTCGTTTTCTATTCTCATTTAACATCCATTCGTTTCAGAGAGCTCTGCAATGCAAAAGTGGACTTCCAGAAGACGCAAAATACCGAAAGCGATTAACTATAGCTCTATTTTCAATAATTTACATTAAATAGTCGGGGGTTTGCTAATCCATGACACATTTCGACCATTTGGGTACTGTATTTCCCGTTATTCAGATGACTGTGCATGTTATTATAGCTCAGCGCGGATGTAAATTTCTTTAAAAAAACAAAAGAAAAAAAAGCGGGCAATTGTGTCTTCCGTTCTCTTAGGAACATTCATAAGTTTCAGAGAGCTCCTTCAACGCAAGAGTGGACTTCCAGAAGACGCAAGATATCGAGAGAGCGGTGAAATATCGCGAGTCGTCAACCGCGCTGACAGCTGGTCTGCTTACCGAGTCACTGCGGAGTGAGGTAAATAAACAGAAGGAAGGGGCCCCAAGGACGCGCGCACACTGGCCCAGACGTCAACAAGACTGAGGAAGGGGTTCGTTCGAATGCTGATTACGCGAGAGGCATGGCCTCTATCTCTGCGCTCCTGTTGACGCGCTCACTTGGGGGAAAGAAAAATATTTAATGGCATTTTATGGCACGCGTGAGCGGTCTTTTCTTGCGTTATCAACTATGCAGCATTTGAGGAGTGTTATTTGCTCTTCATTCCATAATCGGCAATAAACGTTCTTCTATACTTCAAAAAATAACGTAAAGAAAATGCACTTGATTAGCCAACAGAAACTAGCTTAGAGACTACATAAAACGTTTTGGACCTGCAACAGATCGTGAATTTGGGGAAATACAGAAGAATTTTTTTGTGCTATCACAAAATTCATAAAAATTAGGTAATAGAAACTAATAAAAGTTTCCTGGCGAACTGCTGAATGTGAATATGGGGAAGTGTATTATTAGTCTTTGAGTTACAATAAAAAGGAGGAAAAGGCAGGTTTAGCAACTATCAATTCAATTAAATATTCCATTAAATAGTGGGCGCTTACCTATAATAGAAAAAAATTACCAAAGAAATAACTAAAGCATGTTTAAAAAAGAAAAAAAAGTATCAGCTTCTTAAAGTATGCGTTAATGTATTAATTGTGATGTTGCCAATACTTGTTACCCACGTAAACATTTTTTCCCGTTTTATTTGACGCACTTAAAAGCATTTCAGACTAAAAATGTTATAACCAATGGACTAAAATTCAATGTTATCTCTATCCCTCACTTTGTTTACCGCGCCTGTGACTCGAATATACTCTGAACTCCAAATTATATATGCTAATTAATGCTCGGTTACGCAAAGTAAATCGGAAAACATTCATAATCCAAAAATAGCCCTCTATAATAATTATCTGGTGGTTTTAGATGAACATATAGGCATTTCTGGGGGCTTCAGGTGGTCCTGTATGCAAAATTTATCCATATTATATTATATCATATTATGCTATATATACAGTCGAACCTCCATATATCGAACTTCCCTATATCGAAATTTTCTATATATCGAACTCTTAGCGAATCTCCATGTTCATTACATAGAAAAATTGTTTCTATATATCGAAAAAATCTCTATATATCGAAATTTTTTTCAAGACAAATTGGGAGATTTTATTCCACTTTAGAATAAAATCTCCCAATTTTTGGCATTTGAAACAATACGTCGTGGACTTCAATTCGCGGAAAATGTCCCTGATGAAGTTTTTAGTGGACTGAATAAATACGAACATTTCTTTGAACTTTCCGCAAAACTGGTTGCTCAGTAAGATATTCGTAGTTTTTTTTTAAAAGAATGTAACTGTGATCATTGTCTGCATTATTTTTTTTTTTTTTTTAAGATATGTCGTACTCAATAAATCTTTCATATTAATTCATTTTTTAGTTATTAACTTTCATTTAATGGGATTCGCATATAAAGTAGAAATGGAGTTTCGTATACGAAAATTAGCTTTATTATTTTTTTTTAAGGAAAATTATGATAAAACTAAGCTCAATTCTATATATCGAATTTTTTCCCTGCAATTTGCTACTTCGATATATGGAGGTTTGACTGTATATATATATATATATATATATATATATATATATATATATAGAGAGAGAGAGAGAGAGAGAGAGAGAGACATAACAATAATAATTTTTAAAAATTTCAAACAATGGTTGTTGTGCAGTTTTTAAGTTACCACTTTTTAATCTAAGTTACTCTTAACTAATTCATATGTTCACTAATGGAAGTATTCATGTCGCAATCACTTTATCTGTCATTTTTAATAAGCCATTACTACATACTTTGGGATAACAGCAATAAGCTTGGATGAAACCAGTCTGTTTGAGCAAACTATTGCGAATTTTCTAACTAGCCTAAAGGTGTATGGGCTCATTTACAGTAAGCCTAAAAAAATATTAGGCTTATTAGAAAGTTCTCGATAATTTTCCAATAAGGCGAGCGAATTTCAAAATGACCGCGCTCTTTGCAATAAGATGAATTTGTCAATTCGCCTACGTTAATATATACGGCAATTGATAGGGGTTAATTTTTCCGTCAGTGAGTCATCATATGATTTTATAATGCATATAACAAAATTTCAAATTATTAATGTGTTTTTAATTGAAAAGTTTTAATTACATTTAGTATCCGATACATCCTCTGACTCCCCTAATAACTCTTTATCTATTTTTTTAAGTTTTTTTAAAATTATTATTATTTTTTAAATTTTCTTAAAAATATTTAGTAGGTGTATAAAAGTTTCAAAAGACTTTGTCTTTAGGATATACTACTATTATATTTAATGAAAATTTTAGTCATTTCCAAAGTCTAAAAGAATAGTTTTTTAATATAAATTTTGTTTTATGAAAAATATTTTCCGAATTATTACTGTAAATCGAAAGTTCTCTAGATAATTTAATAAAAAGCTAAAAGAAGCGCACTACAAAATTTCATGGATATGGCCACACCGTACAAGGAATTTTAGATACATTCATTTTTTTTTTTTTTAAATAATTACGAAAAATTCCATTCCAAGGTAAATGAACTCTTTCAAGTATTGACGTACATCAGGAAACGCACAGATAGTAGAGCACAGAAATGTTTTAGCTAGAAATGTAATTATCGCAGAAAAATGCGGTTCATGATATTGGTTCGTTAAAGCTCTATAGTAAGTTTTGAGCTAAAAAAAAGCTTTTTTTTCGAGAACTTAGTGTCCTATACCTTCTTAATTACAATATTAAGAGAATACTATATTTTTCTTTTGGAAAAAAGCTAAAAAAAAAGCTCTTTTTTTTCCGAGAACTTAGTGTCCTATACCTTCTTAATTACATTATTACGAGAATACTATATTTTTCTTTTGGAAAACAATTTGATATAATCTATCTCATGCTTACGGACGATGCGAATTATATTTCGCATATATTGTGTTTTATTTCGAACCATTTTTTTTTCTTTCATTTTATGATGCAGGACTATTCTAAAAAATGGATTATTCCACCAAGGGATAATTGGGAGTTCAGTGTATACGCTACCTGCCTTTCCTTTATAGACAGATAAACTTTCCTTATAATTTTAGCATTAGATTAAAATTAGTCCGATTTTTCTCTTAAGGCTTTTATTATTTCCATTCTCACACAACACATTTATTTGTTTAACATGAAATTTAATAAAATACAGCGTTCTTTTTCGTGAATTTAAACGCATTAATTAGTTCTGTTCCATCAAAAAAATTTTAATTGCCCTTCCTCCTAGTATTTACCTATCTTTACAGTGAATGACACCTTTACACCTGAAAGAAGTTCGTGTGTTGCGTGATTTGTAAATACGCTTCTATCTTTTCTCTTTTTTTAATACAGCCATTAGTTTCATTTTGACAGTTAAACTGGAGCCATTTAACTCAGCAGTTCCAACCAAACACAGGTACAAACCTTGTTAGCCATATAATACAGTTGGAATTATAAAACAAACCATAAATAGAACCAACGTTTTGTATCACCTATTATTTTTAAATAATTTCATTTATTACATATCCTGTATACATAGTAGCATATTATATATATATATATATATATATATATAATATTTATGACATGAGTTCAATTAACATTAAAAAAGTAGAAGTATCAGTCACAGATCTACCGCTAGTAGTCCATAATATATATATATATATATATATATATATATATATATATATATATTTCTCTAAATAAAATTCATTCTTATAAATGTGTAGAAAAAAAGTCTTATGATCTAATTCAGACGGCGCTGACTCAGGGGGGGAATGAGTCTGACAATTGCAGGAGAAATTTAATACCTGAATTTCTGTTTTCAATGTAACAATAATGATAAGAAGACGAAAAACTAAACTAAAGCATTTCGAATACTGACCTTCGTAGTCACTTTGACCAAGGAGCATTTTGCATTCTCACCTTTATTTATTTATTTTTTTATATAGGATCTCTCTTTTCTGAAAGAGTCCTAAAATCTAACATAATCTTAAAGGTAGTATCTTATGATTAGGTAAGATATCTTATTCTTAAATATGGGAACAGGAAGTGAAACCTAATCTCAGGTGGGCAGTATAACTATAAATTTGTGTGAATAGAAAAGATGAAGAGAAAAAAAATTAAATTGCAATACAAATAAAACAGAAATGGTGATATTTTGCCGTTCAACAACGACGAATTATTTTCAAATTCTTGTATTTCTTTGTTGCACTTATCTCAAGATGAAACGAAAAAAAAAAACTTATTTTCTACAAAGTTATAATTTGCTAAAAAATTAACAATGAGTCCTTTAATGTCGATAATCAGGAGTAATTTTCAGTATGAATTAAACAGAAACGTAAATTTGATAACACTAGAAACTCGCAACCCGGTGAACCACTTACTATTGATAAGTTATGAAGAATTGCATCTAGTGTCAATACAGCACAAAAATGAAGGTTTGTAATTCTATTAAGTATTTCTACTCAGAAGTGTGAATCACGATGCTAGAATCGGAAAAAACTGTTCCCCATTAATTCAAGAAGGAATTTCTCTGTGGTCTTCGAAGAATGTTTTTGTTGGTTTACTTGCCGTCTTTTAAAACATCCGAACGTTTTCTTCCCGTTTTCTACGGTTTATGACAAAAAAAAAAAAAAAAAAAAAAAAAAAGAGTCTGATTACCGACATAGAAATGTTTTTCTTTCTTTTTTTTGCCGTTAACAAAAGATTCTCTTTTCAACCAAATCTTAACTTGTTTCCACTCGTACCAAATTCATATAAATTTGGCATAACTGGGACTTATTTTTGCTTTGTTCAGTTACAGACACACGCTTAGCAATATATTTTTTCCAAGTCAAGCGAACATTCGCCCATCCACACCGTGACTTTATTATGGAGGCATCATGAAAGGTAACCACTACTACCCCCTATTACGGACAACATAGGAACGTCCTTCTTAGCATAATACAAGGTTTTTTTTTTTTTTTTTTTTTTGTTTTTTTTAAATTTGGTCCAAATTCAAATGCCATCAAAATACCATTTAAAAGTTTAGCATTTAATTCGGTAGCTCATATTCTATGTATGCATAAAAAGTGAATTCATTTGAAGACTATTCAGCATAGACAACATGTGCATTCAACCTCATCAAGATAGAACTATCATAAAGCTCCCTCCTAAATAAGTACGAAATCATCCGCATGTTAAAATACATTTTACAACCCAATGGGACAAGCCTAAAACTTTCGAAAACGAGACGCATCGTCTGCTCATCTATCGCAGGTGCATCCACTGTGGCATGGAGCTTTGACCTTATTCCGTTTCTTTTTTCTTTTTTTTTTTCCATACCGTCTGGATCAGCTACTGACCTGATTAGAAATTCGCTTTACAATAGCATTTTACGTGCGTGACCACTGCAGTCTGAAAGGATGCATATGCATGAAAAGATGATCTACGCAATTTCCAATGCTGATTACAGAGCTATTTTTCACGCAATATTTGCACCACAATGCTAAAGTAACAAAAAAAATTTCTTTTTTTTAGTATTATTTTTATTATTTTGCAGTGGTCATTTGCAATATTGTTTCATAAAACACTCAGTAAGTCGTAACAACAAGCAGTTAAGCACCGGTTGCTACCAAGAACTGCCGAGATAAGGGAATTTGAGAAAGCGAGAAATGAATACAATTTAATACAGTATAAATATAATCCATAATTTTTATCGTGGAGCTAGTTTTTTGACATGAACGATATAATTTTAAATGCTGCAAAGACCAGTCTTAGGTCTATCCTTAATCACGGAGTCTTGTACCGGCGCATCAGTTAGTAGAGATCTTAAATTCCCATGTTAAGCTTTGGGGAAGTTTCGTCTTGGTATTTTTCTAATCACATACTGGCAAATGCTTGTTTTTCTTCACAGCTTCCTGCGTTTAAAATAGTTCTTTAAATATCAAACTCATGCTTCTTAAATATGAAGGTCGACGTTTCAAAAACGAGCGCGTAGCTTTAGAATTAAAGTCCACAACTTTATTTAATGTTAAATTAAATTAAAAAGATTTTCTGAAAAACATGCGTATTGTATTTAAAGGTTTATCACTAAGGGCAAAGAACGAAATTAAAATTATGCAATTGTTAATCTGTGATTACAAAAATAAAGAGAGGAAAATTTCCCATAGCCTGACATGGGGATTGAAAATTTATGAGATCAACTGATGTGCCCCCTTAAATCTTAGCGGTCTGTAATACACTGGAGCCAGGCCCTGATTTTCCATTAGGTCCGGGCCTAGGGTCCCCCGAATGTTGGGGTCCCCCAAAAAATTTTAATTTTAAAAGGAAAAAAAGAAAAAAATTCCCAATTTTTTTTATCTTACCCTTTTTAAATAGCAATTTTTTTTTATAAATACTTTCAAATTTGATTGATTGATTGATTGGTTCATCATAAGTATAGTTATATGTATAGTTCATCATATGTATGTTTAGTGTATATAAGGGATTAATAAGTTTTTCTGGTTGCATTGTATTGGTGTTTTAATGAGAAAGTTAATATGTTGTATTGCTTTTTGTTATTTGATAATGTTTTAGGCTTCTGCGCTTCAAATAGCCAATTCATGGTAAAATGGTACTTTCACAATGGTTCATGATTATTTTTTTGTGTGCCAATTTTGGAAATTCTACGCCCACATCAGTGTTAGGGGGCCCCCCATCCCGAGTTGTGCCTATAGTCAAGAATTTTCTAAATCAGGCCCTGACTGGAGCGCCAAGAACCCACGCTGCCCCCTTGCAAAAGTTAACCTCTAGGTTTTACGCAAAAGTTAACCCTTGTTAACCTCTAGGTTTTACGCTAGGAACCCCTAAAGCTCATGAACCGGGAAATCTTACCTCTCTCACCCCACTTATCACTTATCATCGATAATACAACTGTTGCAAATGAATTGTAGTTTTCAGCTTCATGAGTGCGTTATTTTTTGAATGGATAACTAAATAATTTTACTAAACCACTTAATAGCATAAAAAATGGCACTATTTTCGCAAATCAATTATCAAAAAATCTGCACTTTTAAATGAAATTAAAAAAAGCACATCACTTCACATTCAGAGTTACCCAATTATTACGATTTATTTCTGACGTGCATTATTATAATTTTTTTTATTTAACTCCTACAAAGAAAGGCAAGCATCAAGGTAATCAAGTGAAAACAACATTGGTCGAAACAGGAATATCATGTGAACACTCATAAGGATGCATGTGTAAAGCAAAATCCTTTATTTATTTATTGTTTACAAAATGTTTGGGTTATAATTCATTTCTAAGGATTTTCTATTACAAACCACGTTATGTCATACGTATCGTTAAACTTACTATTTTTATTTATTTTTTTAAGAAAATAAAATATGTATATATCCTTATAGTAGGTAAATTTCCAATCTCAAGTTTTAAATGCTCCTTCCTCTCCTACTTCTTTTCGCTTTTCACAGCAGCAATTTACTTTCAACTTTTGTCAGTATCAGTCTCCACAACAACGGTTTACATAACGTCAAAGTATGAACGACAAACTTTCAACAGTCTGTTGAATCACATTAATGCAGATACGGCTTACTTCTGCCTAAAACATCTCAAATCGTCATGACCACCATTCCATACCCTCAAACAATTTAAAATTTGTTTCACAATCATATTAAACTGTCGTAATTAATTAGAGCCTATTGTCCCGAAAATTGTTTCACTCATATAATTCTATGGGCATTAAGGTAATTTTTTACCTAAAAAAGAAACTCAGCTTAAAAGAAACAACCCGAAATATTAAGTAACGTTCGATTACATTTATACTCAGGAAATTTAGTTTTCTCATCATATCATATCAAGCTGACAGATCCATTTGTAGCGGAAGTCTTTAATCTGACCTTCAGATACGAAAAAATTTCGTTCTTAGCTAATCATAAATTACATTTGTAAACAAGGTAACTGAGCTCAAATGCTGACTGACAAGTCTGACAGAGCACCTACAGAAAGAGCCTTGAACAAATAAATAACTTTCCACAAGTAATAACAGGAAGTGATCATTAAGGAAAGGGAGTTATTGCTTGATATTTATTAAAAGGGTATTTTTGCACCTCGTGTATCTGTAGTACTACATCTGGAGAGTCGAACTATAAAACAACTGATACATAACATTAATAATTCTAAAAATAACCAGTGGTTATTCCCACGAAGTCATTTAATAAAGTATGGGCAGAATTGTAAACAAACAACCTGAGCAGCGGTTTGTCTGCGCATACTTTAAGAGGGTAAATGAGATGGGTGGTTAAAATCCGCCGTTGGCATGAGACGCTGACTCTTTAATTAGGTTTTCAAGATGACGTCAAAACACATGAGCGAAATGATTTTTCTTTTGTTTCGTTTTGTTTTTAGTTCAACACATTAAACCGCTGTTGAATCATCAAGCAACAAAGTACAAACTGAATATTTTTCCCGATAAAGATTCAGCATAAGATATCGAAAAAGACGAAAAAGAGACGAATATTATCGTAAATGGTATGCTATCCATTTTCCAGATTGAAATCAAGTACAGTGGAGTCCCGATAATCCGAACTTCGGTAATCCGAAAGTCCACTTAATCCGAAACCAAAAGTCAAAAAGAACTAAGGTTACAATAAAACTACAGTGATTCTAAGTAATATAAAGTATATTTCTGAAAATTACAAGAAAATTCAAAGTTAGACAACAGTAGTATAATATAGTAGGACACAGTAGAACAAACGTGTTTATGCTAATGCTAAACTGACACTAACAGTAACGAAACACCTCTCCAACTGTCGAGCACTGTGACGTATTGTTAGAACAACTTACACTCTACTGTACTGTACTAGGCAGCGTTCCGCTTTCTTATCACCCATTTCGTCCCTAGATTTGGTTATGTTTAGATAGACCTTATAAAATAAACTGTGTAATCTCACGTAATATGTAATATTCATGTAATCACAAGTTATTGTGTAATTTAAGTTTATTTTAAGAATGATTTCGCTTAATCCGAAAAATCCGTTAATCCAAAAAGGATCTGGTCCCAATCATTTCGGGTTATCGGGACTCCACTGAAATTCTTGCTGTACGGCATAACGCAGCCCCCTTGTATATTTGACACATCATGACGACAGTTGTCGATGTCTTATATTATTATAAACACCCTAATTGTTATTTTTGTGATGTTCAGAATGTCACAGTTCAAAACGATTTCGTAAAACGCATCGAATTTGTTTGCTTACTCCACGTCACCGAGTTCTAGTTTTGATAATTACTGCATACTTTGAACAAAATCCAAAAATATGCACCTTGCACGAATGAATCAACAATCTGTTCTTCGGAAACAAAGTTGAAAGGGGGTAAATAAATACTAGAAACAAAGACAAGAAAAAATTTGTCTCGGCAAATATCGCCGGGGAGCACTGCCTTCTGTTACACAGATAACATGTAGTGTTAACGCGCTGCAGATAGCGCCATTGTCTCTGCTGGTGCTATTAGATAAGTTTGTCTGTTTCTTTTGTGCTGTCGCTTTTCTGACTTTCATTCATCACTAATTCTTCTTGTATGTTGTGTATGTGGGTACTGCATTCAGCAGTACTGATGACACGGGGTCAGCGAATATGTTGACAGGGGATGGGATATCATTTACCTAATTTGAATGAGAACCCATTTCCTAAACTGGGATGCTATTCTTTTTTAGGAGCAAAATAAAAATATCCATACTGCTTAACAGCCTCTAGATTCTTTCAAGATCTAAATTTGGTCTAGTCTTCTCAGTGAGATTTCTAATACAATAACCAGGAACATTCCAGTAATTTCTAATATTTTATGCATTTATGTGAATGCGTTGTGTAGTTAAAGCAACACAAGTGACTAGTTCATATTTCAAGTTCTATCCTATTAATACCCATATATATATATACACAGTCTCTCGTGTACTTCGCTAACCTGGTAAACATATATATTTTAATGTATCAGAGTTATATTTACTTTTATCGTTATTATAATTATTACAGCTGACGCACCATTTAATTAAGTCCCATTGTTCCACTTAAAATTTTCTTTTGAAGGACGGTCCAGTGGAAAATTGTATTCGTCTTAATGATCACATATTTCAGAAACAATCCTTCCTTTAATGATAATATCGGCACTTTAGACAAAATTATAGTATTGTTTAACTATTATTTTTCTGGTAATCTTACTTCATAATCTAGTTCAGAGCTCCGCAACCTTTTATCTTCCACTGCACAACAACGTTTTTTCAATAATTCCGTGGCACACCAGAAGAAAAAGCTTGCAAATACATAAATTACAATAAATACGTATATGTTTTTATTAGGTAAAAAGCACAATAAAATAGCTCTATGTATCAAGATAATTATAAGCATTTAAGTTTTATATAAATCATTTTGAATTGTGCACCAACACAAGAACAAAAATATAAAGTTATAGTTTACAAGTAAAAAAATTTTCTCTTTATATTTTTTTATTAAATTTTTTTTGGCCTTTACTTAAGTCTAATAAATGAAAGCTAATTTAAACATAATTTATTTATTAATGATATAGTTGAGCTTGTTTTGATGAACATATGTACGTTTAATATTTGGCTCTATATTAGAAGAGCTACTCGAAGTTCATAGTCAAGACCCTTTAAACATGATCGTTTGTCATTTTTAATTAGAACCAGTGTAGAAAAACTTTGTTCGCATAAGTATGTCGTAGAAAAAGGGAGCAAAATTGCAATGGCCTTGTAATAAATTTGTGGATAGTCTTTCTTAACTAAAATCCAGAAATATGACGCTCGAGCATACATACAATGTAAGGTAACATGTTTTTGTTTAGTGTATAATTTCGACCCAGAGAAATATCAGCAAAAATTAGAGGAATATGTTACTTAGAAAAATTTCTAACTGATGCGGTGGTTAATTTTTTTTATTATTATAATCCATAAAATCCCCGCGGCACAGTCAAGATCACCTTGCGGCACACTAGTGTGCCACGGCACGGCGGTTGCGGAGCACTGATCTAGTTGACACAGCGAGATATCCAATACAATAACCAGAGATATTTCAGTAATATCTAAGATTTTATAAGTTTCGTAAGATTGTGCCGTATGGTTAAAACAACTCAAGCGAATTGTACGCATTTCAAGTTCTTCGTCCTAATATAACCATTCGTATTCTTACCCCCCCCCCCTCTAGTGTGGTACCGGATCCGAGGCATGTCTTGAAGAAGCAATCATCTCCACCAAAACATAAAGACCGCCCACCGCCATTCCATTATTCGGTTTTCCGCAAAAAAATTACATTATTAGCGCAAAATGCAATGGCGGAATCACAGCGCGCAGACGAAAAACCTAACCTATCCGGCATGTGTGTTTATACAATGTCTGGGGACGAGACGCGTAAACACCGTCGCAAGGACACACACACACACACCGGTCTGCGCCAGACGTATCATCAAGAAGAAGGAAGAGAATGGAACGAACGACCGACGAAATGAGAAGAAAGTGTGATGTTTATATTCTTTCGGGGCCCCGAAAATAGCGCTGCTTCACAATCTCGTTATTAATTTCCACGAGCTCTCGCTCGTCAGGGGGATTTTTAACTCGTTTCGGGACGCGCTTATTTGGTCAGTTCCATCTCTCAAGGCGCAATAAAATGGCGGATGGTTGAAAGGTGATTTTAACCCTGTCGCGTCTTTCGTATATTTCCCTCACTTACTATTTAGCTTGAAACACATTTTCGAATTTTTATTCTATTCTCCAGTTTGGAATTTAAAATGCGCTTGTAACACCATCAGAGACGGTCGTGCAACCATCTAGATCAGGGGTGTGAAACTTGCGGCCCGGCCAATATATTGGAATATATATAATATTCAGGACGTAAACATTAAATTTTCCTATTCTTTTATATATGTTTATTTTAATGTATTAATTAAAATAAACCTACGTTTCTATCAATATTGATTTTTTGCGCCCCCCCCCCCCCCACAGTTAAACCTTGTTTGTTTGGCCCAAGTTAGCCTTTGAGTTTGACACCCCTGATCTAGATCGACCGCAAATTGGATTAATCAGTCACAAACGCTTTTCAAACTGAAAGGAGTTAATAGAAAACTACGTCACTAATGCTGCTAATTCAATGCATCTGTACATAAACCGGGGAAAACTGTTCCTTTACTCGAACTTCAATCCCCGCTTAGTTTCAGATCAAACACAGGTCGAGAATTATCGCAGTTATGTCCACAGTGAAAACAAACTGCTCAAAAAATAGTTTACAAACTATAACTGCGTCTAGATTCAATGGATTTCTATTCTATATGTATTCGCATAAATCTCACAGTGGAAAGCAAACTTTGTAAAATATACTTTTAATATTTCTAAATTCATTACAATTATTGTAGCTAAGTCTCATTTAATTGAGTTCCATCATTCCACTTATTTTTTTTTCCTTCCTGTTTGAACAACGTTCCGATGCTGTCCCCTTATAGGGAGCAGTGCTGGCTCACATATAGGGTACTCCCCTAATAAAGTAGCCAAAGAATGCGCTGTACTGACGAAGCCATGTCCACGGGACAAATTTACTTGCTGCTTTGGAGAAAAAAAAAAGTTTCAACTATTATTTATTATTCTATCAAAACAGGCAAGTGTTACGATATGCGCATTACTATGCAAGGATTTTCGAATGTAAAAAATCCACTTCTTTGAACGGCTTTTTTTCCGTGTGTTTCAATGACACTGCACATTTTAAGTAAAGTATTTTTCATTTCTTTCTCTACATTATATATATATATATATATATATATATATATATATATATATATATATATATATATATATATATATATACATACATACATACATACATACATACATACAGAGAGAGAGAGAGAGAGAGACAGACAGAGAGATACCAACTGTGCTATCCTTAAAGCCGTGAGGCCATGCGACTAAATCATGCGGCAGTAAGATTTCAAATTGCAGTAACCACCGCTTATAGTGATCAGTGGTTATAAGAATCAACCATTTATAAGAATCAATATCGCAAAAGCAAAAACAAATGTATTATTTCCATGTTAAAATTTTCGCTTTAAAGAATCAATCCACCTGTTTTAAGAATCAGTTTACACTCTTCGCTTTCCTTTCATTTTTTCAAAAAAGCCACTTAAACCCTCAAAAGGCACGAAGTTCTTTCTTTATTTTTTTTTTTTAAAGAAAGAGTGATAAGATGGGATGGAATACAGTTGTAAAATGCATCCCTTTCTTTGTTAGACATAACATAATAGTTTCCCTTAAACGCTTTAGCTAAACACTGTCCTATTAGCTTGACCCAGGGGCATCCTACCCGTCCGGATCCGATTTCACTTTTCTTCACTGACAAAGACAGGTACTCTTTTTTTTCCACCTCCCACATCCTGGTTGCTGCTTCCTGGACCCTGAAACACATAAATCTTCGGCGAAGTGTCCACTATCATTTAGGCAAACGTGACATTAGTAGATTCAGCACGTTATCAAACCCTGAAACGTAAGCTAGAAGGTGAATCTTCGTCTGAGACTATTGGTATTGGAAGAGGTATAAACAGCCTCCTGAAAACTTCATTACGTCAAACTACCATAGAAAACTTTTTCTTGCACCCTTCCTGTAGTTGAAATGTTAAACTGTTAAGCAGGTATGTTGTAACAAATATTGGATTTTTTCTTCTCTTATTATAATCATGTGTATCTACTTATAGGTCTAGAAATTAAGTTGTATTTTTAAAATTATAAAGAATAATTTTAATAAAAGGTAATTAACGTAAATTAAAGAGTTTTTTATGGTAAATTATCTAATATATGTATATATAGGTGTGTGTGTGCCTGTCCAAAAACCTAAATTTCGACTATAAGAATCAACCGCTTATAAGAATCAAAAACAGTAATAACAAACGTGATTCTTATAAGCGGAAATCACTGTATATCTAGAGCGCCGCGAAATATAACAAACATTTCATAATTTTATTTCCATTTTCAGCTTATCACATGGTTTGAAAAATATTTTCAAAATGATAATCTCTATGAATTTGCATAGACTCAAGATCCATTTAATGCCAGTACTCGATCTGAATTATTAACTGTTGCAGAAGAAGAGAATTTATTGAGTTATATTCTTGCGACAATGCTTTGAAACAAATTTTAGCACCATGGAATTAAATAAAAAAATATTCGCTAATTCGGAAAGCGTGCTCGTTAGAATTTGACATGGGGCAGGGCGCCTTGAGAAAATATGGATTCAGCAAGGGCGCCGGGAATCGAAAAAAGTTTCGGAACCTCTGCTTTAAGGTATCGAAAAGAATTATCTGCGTAGTTCACTTTTGCCAACGAATCTCTGCGAGTCAACGGTTCCAGAACAAATAAATCCGATCAGTATCGTGGCTACTGAACGGAAGAAACAGAATTCGGGGGAGAACATGGCTTTAATAAATAAGTTCCAATATTGTTCGGCGACGGGGCAGAACCATCATCGTGCCCACTGCTGAAGCCCCTCCGGTATCCACCCATCCGCCGCGAAAGACACGGCCGGAATTTCGCCCGTTTCACCCCCGAAATCGGAGCCAGGCTTGGATCGAAGAAGCAGTCGCTGCGCGGACGGTATCGACTCCAGTTTTTCACCGGGCATTTCGGCCGCCCCCAACGTCGACTTGCAGACAGCGGAAAAGAAAAACACATCTCGATCTCGCATATTATAAGCAAATAATGAGACAACGTTAAAAATCCTGTAACTATCTTTTCCTGCCCTTAATACAGCAGTTCCCGACTTTTGTTTTAATTTATTTTCCCGAGTGGAATAATAGCACTTCCGGTACTTCCGAGGAAGAATTATTCATTAATTCCGTATTCATTAATTCCGTCCAATTATCTCTTGGATGTATAAGATTCCTATAGCGAATTTATCTGCCATTTTTTTTTTTTTAATTTCGATGCTGTGAATAAATTAAAAATATCTTTAAAAATGTGACCTATGCATAAACTTTAAGAGAAATACAAAGTATGACGTTCCACTTACATAAAAAATTTGGGTTGAGAGAGTTGATATCCGCAAGTTATTCTTTCATAAATATTGACCTTGAACGGACTATAGAAATGATGATATATGTTGGAATATCCCCTTGATGCATACGTTCGTACTTTAGTCCAGTCAATGAATGCTCAAAAGAGGGGTCAAAATGGAAAGTCATAGGGCGGAAGAACTGACTTCAGAACTCTGTTTGGACTAGTTAGGAGGTAAACATACTAAAAGTCCCCGGTCCTAGGGGGGGGAGGGGGGCCTAAGAAGGTCCCTTTTTTTGGTTTTTCACTTATAACTCGAAAACGATTGATCATTACAAAAAAAAAAAAGTCTTAAACAAAAAATAAAGCTGACACAATTACCTACAAAAAACATATAAAGTTTATTTATATCTCCAATAGTTTCTGAGAAATGAGCCGGAGAAAATCGCTAATTTATGAAAAAATGAATTTTGCCCCCCTTTTTTCGATAAACTTTGCCTCTTTACTTGGATGTTAAACGAAAGAAGTTTCTATTACATCCATGTTCGACCCATATCAAGCCTGCCAAGAACCAAGAAGGGATCCAAATATGAGCTCTTCATGGACTTCAAAAATGTAAGCTCAAAACTGAACTCGCTCGAGAAGAGGTTAATTCAATTTTCC
Organism: Dolomedes plantarius; assembly: GCA_907164885.2. NCBI lineage: Eukaryota > Metazoa > Arthropoda > Arachnida > Araneae > Dolomedidae > Dolomedes > Dolomedes plantarius. The sequence goes on from OU015500.1 coordinate 27,019,936, forward strand.
AACCAACTAAGTACTGAAGGGGAAAAAAAAGGAAGTATTTCTGTTCGATTCCCGTCTGATATTAAGGTTTATTTAATTCATAGGACATCCCACGATCAATATCAGTTCCGGGATGTGTATAGAAAATTCTTGTAGCGTAGAATATTAAAGGTTATCCTTTCTCCGAGTCATCCAAGAACCATCATCAAGAAATAAACGGGTTGTAGATAAATATCTGGAATCATTATAGAGCCCGACATAAGAATTATTCGTTATTTCGTGCTTAGAACTATCCAAAACTGACTAAAAATCCATGGACTTAGATATCTATAAAGAATATCTATTCTAAACTCGGATTCCATGATAAGATTCATTTTGTTCTTTAAGGCCATTCAAGTACTGCCCCCCCCCAAAAAAAAAAAGAAATATATATATATATATATATATATATATATATATATATATATATTTATACACACACACACATATATATACATGTGTGTGTGTGTGTATAAATAAATAAAAATAAATAAATAAATAAAATGGAATTTTAAAACATGGCCTCTATGTCAAGAACATCTACTCTAGAACCAGATCGAATGATAAGAATATTTATTCGTTTTTTAAGATATTCAAGAACTGCCAAAATGTCCATGGAACCTTTGTCAAGAGTATCTACTCTAGACAAAAGATAAATAAGAAGAATAAGGAGATTGAGGAAGGAAAACAAAAACAAAGAAAGTTTTTTTTTCCCACTGTGTGTATGTTGTTGTTTGGGGGGAGGAGAGTTCTTTCGGCCATTCAAATGCTGCCAAATGATCCGCGGAATTCGGGCTAAGAATTACTGTGTTCTTGCCCAATCAGGCAGGACTACATCAAAATTTTTATCTATCATTATGGCATCAAAGGCAACAATTAGCAAGGTACACACCGATAACAATGTCTGTCACTCGCAATATCAAGGTTTATTCGTTTTTAAAGAACCGGCAAGATATCAGTGGAGTCATAGGTTAGAAACTGAAACCATTTGATAACATAATGTTGAGGTCCATTTTTCGTTTTACGGTCATCCATCCATAAATAAAAAGTCAATGAACTCAACGTCAAGAATATCTATTTTAGGAACAATTTGCATTGAAAATAAAATAGTTTATTCGATTTTTAATTCACAATTAGATTCAAAAGGACCTTTCCATTGATAATTGACGATTTTAATTTTCTCATGGAATCCTACACAAATTTCTATATATAACAATCCACTAATTTCACTCTTAACGTTTCCTTAAAAGATTCAAGTGATTCAAATAGTGTTCGGGAGGTCGGAAGACTACCTTGAAAGTCAAGAGTCTTTCGATTTTCTTCGTGGGTTGTTGGCACATACGTTTATATTCATTGGTGTGCACTTTGGTTATATACAAATCAACTGTATAATCATGAAAACCCACCTCCATCGGTAAAGGTAAAATTTGATACCTCATCAACGTCTGCTAAAATTTATTATTTCATGGGTGAAATAACCCAAAGTGATGGTGATGGTAGACAAGTTTTGAACGCTAAACATGCAGATGCATGCTCTGCACTATGACATTTTAATTGTATTGTGAAAAGTAATGGGAGGCTCATAGGTTTATGGTCTAGCGACAAAACGCCTGGTGTTGATTGTAAATAACTCTTAATGAGGATGAGTTTTTCTCAATATTCAAAGTTGTGTACACACACATAACATTATATCTATCTATATTATACGTATGAGTGTGTGTGTGCAAATAAAATAAGCCAGGGAGATTATCATATATGCCAATGTGAACGTTTTTATGAGATTTTTGATTTTCATCACGGTTTCCATTCAAGCAAAGTACCCATGTTTTTTTTTTTTTCTAATTTGCGGTCATTAGAATGTAACTAACTCCCCGGGGCAACAACATAGAATCTTTCGTACTCATCTCAATTGGATAGTACCGGAAGAGGGGAGATATTTTTTCCAATACGTGGCATACATGATATTACTATACCGGTAATTAAAATGTTTAAATATCTCGTCTCGTATATATAGATCTCATCTCATCTCTTCTCGTATCAACTCATCTCTTCTCGATCTTCATATCTTGTCGTGTATAAATATAGATGAGACTTGCCAGTTGAAATTCAATTCATGTGCGTTACGCTCAACGTACTTTCGAACAGCGTATATGATCCGCCTCAGTAAACTTACAATTCGGGCGGGGGGGGGGGGGGGGACGGTTATATAATACTTAAACCTATATTTATAATACTTATAAATTTCTCAATCATAAAGCACGCATTTTTTTTTCAAAAGTTATAAATTAAAATACTAGTTAATTTTTGGCTCTTTCGTTGAGAAAAGGTTGAAATTTTCTTGAACGTGAAAGAAATTAGTCGACAATAAGATTAGGCCTTGTCACATAGCAGTCCGGTAGCGTAAGCATTAAGGAAAAATGTCGCTGAGACGGAAATAAACTAATCATAGGCCTTAACAATATCGTGGCTAATCGTTTGGAGGTTTGTCACTGGTTAAATATATTTCAATACTTTTACGCTTACGCTAACGGACTACAATGTGAACAGAGCCATTATCGTAGTTCTTGTGATGTCATGTCCATGAAACGGGCACAGATCAAATAAAAAATTTATTAGATTGGTACGAAAGACTAAAACATTGACGTTGGCGATACATGTCGGTGTATATGAGGTCCTTTCTAAATATGATGCCTGTTCTCCGCACAGCAGCAAGAATAGATGGGCTGTTACTCAAATTGGTGGTCAGGGGAAGGTCGCGTATCGGGGCAGTTTCTGTATCTTTTGATTGTCATCTCTTTAAAATGCTTTTTCTAGTCTTTTTTTTCTAACGCAGCAGGCCATATACACCAAGAGACTTGTTGGCTACTTCTTCATGCAAGCACCCAGTTTCTCCGTATAAGGAGACGAAACAGAGGCATCTATGCCTCGACTGAACCCAGGTCCATGCTTCGGCAACTTACATCTTTAAACTGTTGTATAACATGGGTGGATAGTCTAGCTATTGTTGGAAGTCATTTCTCGACAGTAATTAATTTCTAAAACTGCAATGAGTTTTTGTTTTGTTTTGTTTACAGATGATTGGTTTCACATATAACTACATACTGTAGTTTGGCGAAAGTACACGAACTACGAAGTTCCCTATATAGATTCACGTACACTCGTCCTCAGTGCCAACGATTAACTGTTTATGTAGAATGTCCAACTGTTACTCTTGGCCGATAATTAAGAAATGTAACACTAAATGTCTGTAAGCACCTATCCAACCGGACGATGGCCTTCGGTACCGGTCTTTAGGTTTGAATCTTAGGATTGACCTGGGAATTTGTAATCGTTCGGAACAGAATTTCAGCTAAAGATCTTGGTCTGTTTAGATCTTGGGAGACAAAAGATGACTTTAGCCCCCAGCCCTCAAGAAACCAATCAAGCAACTGCTTGAAGTCTGCAACAAGAACAGATGCTCTGAAATTAAGCAACTTCACTGTTAAAAATTCCCACTTTGATTCCCAGTGAATTAAAATGTTCTTGCTATTATATTATAAAATTATTAACACTGGTTTTCATTACACCAGTAGTATTTCTTACTTAAGATGCCGAAAGATTCGTGTTATACTTCGTCTGATTTGCCTGAATTTAGGTAAAATTAGAACAAACGTTATAACTGCATATTAAACTTTAAAAATTATAAAGTATTATAATGACGAGGTATTGGGCCGGCTATGAGCACGTTAAATCAGTAGACCGGAAGTCTTTCTATGACGTCAGAGAGGGTGGGAAAAGGTACGAGCCCACCAGATGTCACCCCTGGGAATGTTCGGTCTAAATTGTGGTGGCAGCCTATTCACCGGCAGGGATTCAATAACGGAAGACCTTGGTAGCTATGTCGGGCTCTGTCTGATGCATTGGATATACAACAAATGGGACAGTTATTGTTCAGTATAAATTGATTTTCATTTAATATAACTCCATGAAAGAATGAGATCTACAACAGTTTCTGAAATGATAGTCAAGTATGTCCATCCATCCATTTTTGAGCCAAACGAAACATGTCAAATTTTAGATAAAATCGTCGTAGCTCACATCTACAACCACCACACACAGACACTGGTCTTGCTTTACAGTTTTGAAACGTCTGCCGGATAAAACGTTATCAATTAACGAAAAAAAATCTATATTTAGCACATGCATGAACTTAACAGAAGTTTGCTGAGGAAGGGAAATTCGGAAGCTACTGATTTCTCATAAAGTGATGATTAACATGCATACAGATTTATCTTATCGTTAATTGGATGCCCTTGTTGACTGCTGTTCTGTCGCAGTTAAGACATGAGCCAAACTGACAAATGTTGCGAAATTTTACGATTTGGGCAATTGAATGCGTCTGTTTTCCCGAATAAACTATCGAATCAGATAAGATGATAGTCGATGCAGACGATTTTAACTTTTCTTGATCTCATGATGACTCACTCGTAAGGCACTAAGTAGAAATTAGAAATAAATAAATTCAATGAATGGCAACTTTTCTTTTTTCTTTTCTTTAAAATAAAACCCATAACTAAGAAAAATTACTTAAAATTCGTCCGAATAATGGATTTTTCAAAAATTCCATATGCACGAGAATTGTTCACTGCCAGTTAAGAAAAAATGAGGTTCAGCCACTTTTTTTCGCCACTTAAACCTTCAAGATCATCGAAATGAGACCTGTTATCCTGAAAACATATCTTGAACATATGTAACTTCGGAAGATAATACGCACTTTAAAATACACGAGTGACAAACAAATATACATCTCCCTTTACAGAAGAAGCTTTTTATTAATATGTAGCTAAAATATAATTGCAACATTGGTGGTTATACGTTTGTTACATATTAAGAAAAGCAACTTAAAATTGTTTAAAAAGTTTCTAATAAAAATCAAATATTGTTTAAATACACATTCCGTGTTCACTTTATTATGACCGCCTGGCAATTTTATGCAAAACAACTATGACGTAAAGCTGTTGCCGCTAGATGGTGAGATTGATATAAAAGAGGATTGTTGGATGACTGTAAAGACAGCTGAGGTATATGCTTCGACAGAAATGGGTAAAAAACGCGATTTAATGGCTTTGAAAGTGGAATGAGTGCGGTGGAGCTAAGCGAAAGCGAAACTGCTTCGCTTATGAAGTCTCCAAGTGCAACTGTTGTTTATGTTTACAAGGAGTGAGTGGGCTAACAAACGAAAATCCGGGTCTCAGGGTAAGGCGTGTGGTCGTCATCGGCTACTGGATGCTCCAGCTGAGAGGAAAGTATCCAGACGTGTATTGTCCAACAAAAGAGCAACAGTACGTCAAATTACAGCTAACCTCAATCAGGAGTCAACTCCGATGGCCTCTCAACTTACTGTTCGCCGTCCATTACATTGTATCGGATATAGAAGTCGAAGGCCTGTTCAAAAGCCTTTGCTGTCTGCAGTTAACAAGATCAAACGTCTCCAGTTCGCAAAGAATCACACGCATTGGATATTAAATTAATTGAAAGGGGTAAAGTGCTCCGAAGAATCTCGTTTTCAACTTCACCCTGTAAATGACAAGGTGCGAATGAGGAGAAAACAACAACAACGAAAGCATGGAACCCAAGTGAATAACCATAACACTTCAAGCTGATGGAGGCAATGTTATGGTTTGTAAGATGTTTACCTAGCATTGCTTAGGCCTTTTAATTCATGTGGAATAACGTCTGAATGCCAAAAAGGTATATAAATATTATCGCTGAGTAAGTACATCTAGTTATGTTAATGGTTTACACCACGGGAGATGGATACTTCCAGCAGAACAATGTTCCACGCCATTGTTCACAGATGGTTTGAAGAATATGGCGGGAGACTTCACCTCGTTTAGTTGCCCTCCACAATAACCAGATCTCAATCCAATTGAGCATTTGAGGTATCAGGTCAAAAGGGGCATCCAGCAGTTGGATGAGGAAGCATCAAATCTTACAGAACTGGAGGGAAAAAGTTTTGTAGGATACGGTCTCGGATTCCTCAAGCCACGTAGGTTCATGCCAAAGAAAATTGCAGCAGTATTGACAGAAAGAGACATACAGTTTACAGACAAATAATTTCGTCAAAATTTTGTTTTAGTACTCCAAAACGTCTATAGACCAACTAATAAGCACACGATACTACACTGAAATTCACTAATCCTAGAAGGTATAAATTCGTAAAATACATTTAAACACTTAACTCGTCTGCGCGACGTACTGACGACAATAGGCATGGATACGAGAAATCATGATACTCTTAGATTGCATTTTACAAATTGTAATCATTCTTAAGTATTTTCAAAGCGTACATCTAAAGAGCAATTTACAATAGTAACATTTTGAACGCATACAATAGGAAAATTGATACATATAAAGTGCATTTAACAGGGGGGGGTAACAAATGGGTAGACGTATAATCGATGGAATTGGTTTTCTCCTCCCCCTCCTTCGTGCTGGGATATCGTGGATTTCCCACCACAAACCCTTTCAAGAATTTTTGAAATTATACTGCCTAATTCAACTCAAACAAATTCTACTTATATACACATCATAATGACTACGATAGTAGAAAAAGAAAAGATACACGCTTTTTTTAATTAATATGACACTGGTGTGTTGTAGCGCTCAGACTTTCAATGAAACATATCAACACAAACCATGACAAATGAATACGTCACGTACTACCACAGAATTATCAAAACCTTTCACATTTGGAAAATAACACTCAAGATTTTTGGCTGTCGCACTCGTAGGCATTAGAGCGAAATCAGATTGAACGGGCCTTATGACATCCCACTATAGTCTACTGCCCGAGATCTGCGCCAATGGAAATTATCACACCATGGCTAAGCAATAGCAGGCTTATTATTGACTGAACGTCTCCTAAGTCCACTTTAACATTCTGCTGATGATGATTTTCCAGGCGACTACCATAACCTTCCAGACTGTTCATCGACAGCGGCAGTTTCGGCTACCCTGGGAATAGGAGCCAATCTTGTAACAAAGAGCCACCAATCTTGTAACAAAGACTAACCAATCTTGTAACAAAGAGCCACCTCACACGAAGTCACAAAAGTCCTCTCTCGAAATAATATACACAGAGGCACAGGCTTCGGTTTATTTTTACACACTAGTTTCTTAAGGGTGCCCATCAGTACAAACGCACATCAAGCGTATCAATGCGCACTTAATGCGCCGTACACGCTGTATTTCAATTACGATAACGAGACATGATCACTGCATTGGTTACTCTTTCACTCTCTCTTTTTTCCCTTTTTCCTTCTTGTGTGTGTATGTGTCTATTACCATTAACTGAATCATTCGAAATTTACGAAAATTTTAAGAATTTTGCCTTTTATACACTTGGATCGACTCTATTTTTTTTTTGTTATTGTTGTCACTCAACATACTTAATACCATTTTTTTTTATCTTCAATTCAATAGTGCAACAATACGCAAGCAGACGCTCACAGGAGATTTAATTAAAACATTTCTGTTGCGTGAAAATCGGTAGAAAACACGGTAATTCAAAAAATATTTCACCCCACCCACCACTCCCCCGCTCCAAGAAAGTACATTTGGTTGCCTTGCGGAAATTCTGAATCCCAAGCAATTGGTTTGACTTATTTTTACTATATCCATACAGAACTAACTAACAAACAATCGACCAAAATTTTTGCTCTTTCGCAGTTTGCTGGATTATAAGACATTATGAAAATTCGAAAAAAAGAACGTGAAAAATTATAAAAGATTTTCTAGATTGCATAATTCTGCATGTACCCAAAGTTTTCAATTTGATAATAATATTGCCTACATCTGGCGTATTTCTCTGTACACGGCTTATCCCAGTTTACACGTAAAATAATATTTGCTGTTCAAACTACTGGTGTTTCGCATTTTTAAAAACTGTAACAGTTTTAAATCTGTACGTCAGAGGTAAACTATCATAAGTGCATTTTCTAAATTTTCGATCTTTTTATTTAAGTGACTCCCTTTGCATGGAGCTTCTTTGAGGAAAACTGTCATATATGCAAAATAAGATGATGAGTTAAATATGGATTTATAAACTATTGCATATGTAAGTCCAGAGGAGAGGTAAACCATCACAAAGCTGTCCTGAAAAATTGGAATTTTGCACATATGATAGTTTACCTCTGACATACAAAAATATGAAGTGAACACGGTGTCTCCGAGCAACTACCATAAATTATACTCTTGTTCTGCGATTGAGTGACAAGAAATCAAAGAAAGCACACCCAGACCAACACTTGTGTGCTGTAAAAATTTGAACTGGAGAAAGCGATCAACGCTTCTCTGTTCTACTAACTGAGCCCAGTTACATACAATAGATTTACCTACAATTCTCTTTACATTTGAGAACTATTCCCTCTGCTTCCATCGTGACAACAGGTCAGGTACTAGACGAAAATGTCTCGTCTCAAGCTGATACAAAAATTTATTTACCACAAGAGAAAAATAGTAATTAACCAATTTAGTGTATAATGACTATTTATCTTTGACATACATAAAAAAAGTATAATCTATTAAACATTATTAATGATTTAATCACATTGATAAAACAAGTCTGATAAATTCCATAGTACTTAAGCTCCATGTAAAAGAACACTCCAAAACATTCATTTATAACTACATTACCTGCCATTACATCATGACATACATACATACATTCATACATACATATACTATGCACATTATAGATATTTTTCATTTTTCCTTCATGCACACACATTCTAAACATATTATCACTCTTAATTTAATAAGTATTTACAAAACATTCTTGTTACAGTTACATTGACTAAAAATACATCCCAAAACTTATGTAAAGTAGATGTGTTTGATCTTAATTTTGCAAAACTAAAAAAATACCCAAATATTAAGCAGCGGAGAGTGATATGCAGATTTTATACAGTTATAATTTGTTTATTTATAACATTTATATCGAAGAGAAATTTTCAAAATTTATACTGAATCAGCAGAAACATTAACAAAAAAGGTTTCACTCAAAAAGGTTTAACAGTTAAATATTTTTTTGTACAATAGAAATTGTCGAAACAAAAAAAAATAAATTAGAATAGCGAAAATTTGGCAACATGCTTTCAAAATTTCATAATTTTCTTGACCAGGCTATGAGGTTAACTCAGAAAGGTCAAGAACATTTTGGTAATATTATGATGATCAGCAAGCACACTTATCTGGCAAGCAGGCAGTCCGAGTACAATTTACAGGTCTAAATAGTTGATTTGTGTTATAAAAAATTTTGTTAGAATGTCCAACATCATCACTCTGTTGGACTCTGTGTAAAAATGATTTCACCTTGGGAATAAGGGGCATTTACAGTTCCTCTACGGAAGAATGTGAAGTTTTGTAGAACAAAAATCATTGAATGTGGTTATTGTGGAATGGCAAACAAACTATCTGGAAGGCAGGATTTAAAGGTACAATTCTTGAGCTGGTGTAATTCTTTTAGTGTCAGAAAAAAAATCATATGAAGCAAAGTTATTTTGACTTCAGATTTCTTTTAAAGGCAGATTAAGTTAAGAGTATTTATTTATTTTCTTTTTTAGCAATGCACACACATTAGACTTCATTTACTCTAATACAGTAGCTCCCAAAAAGATCAATGTGAAGCTTAAGATATTTGCGTCATGCAGACAAAAATACACTTAACCTTTATATTTCATAATATCGCAGAGATGGATGGTATTTGATAATATATGAGAAGGATATACTATATTTACACATATTCTGTGTATATCCTTCTCCTCCATTAAATATTATATTGTTTCAAGATATATCTATATTTATCACTACATTGTATTTTCCAATCTTATTTGACATCATGCAGTATAATTGTTTATGTAACTATATATCACCCAGTAAAAACTTTTTAGATTAATAAATTCATCGTAGATACCACACGAAATGTTAAATATTATGTACTGTACACTAAACTTATCTGCGTTGTAGGTACAAGTTTATCTCAAAACATTTATACATGCACTTTTTTCTAATTAACAAAATCAACTTTTCATAACTGTCTTTCCAAATTTTATAACATCTACCCCAAAGATTTTTGCAATAACTTTTATAAAACTTCAGTATAACAGAGTATGTATATGTTTATTTTTACCACACTATGTCATATTTGTCATATTTTTCGTTAATGTAAAAAACACAACAGTTTATTTCATTGTTTACATAGTGCATGAAATTACATACACACTAGTAAGGAGAATATCAACACACGTTATTTAATATTAGAGCTATTATAATACCTACTTCAACCATTTCACACAACTGACTTAAAAAAAAAATTTCAAATCTCCTTCGGACTAGCAACAGGATAATCAAATTAAATATGAAAATGTATATGTTTAAACATTAGCTTAGTAAATAGATTTATTATTAATCCCAAACAAAATTATCGAGGAAAATTAAAAATTCAAGTGAAAATTTTTAATGAATATATAAATTGTAAATATTGAATAAAATTTATTTCAATGCATATGAAATTTTACCTCTCAAGGTATTCACTATGAATATTTAATCCCATGATTTTTAAATCAAATATACTTTAAAATGTGAATTAAAAGCATAGGATCAAATATTCTACTAAAAATTAGTATGTGTCATTCAATATAATTTTAAAAGACGGAAAATTAGTAATGCATATTTTAGAAAAACACTTTTTGGTTAAATAACTGCAAAAATAGACCAACTTACAAAAACAAAACAAAAAATTATTTTAAACAAACGAGTCACTGAAATTAAAATTAAGATGGGAGTACTTCAATCATCAGGAAAATAAATATTTATTCTGAGTTTGACACATTTTTGTAGATTTTCTGAATTCTAATAAAGCTTAGTGATAATTGAACCTTAAGACCACAGTAATTAGGAATTTCAAACAGTTATTTAAATAAAAAACAAATCATCATGTTTCACTTTGGTAATTTAAACACTGTAATAAATTATTAATATTTATTTGCTTGTTAAGTATAAGATCATATTATTTGTTTACCTTTTACACGGTAGCTCACATTGTTGGGTCTTTAGGCAGGTCCAGATTAATTAAAAATCAGTAAAATTTATACTACGAAATTTTCATTATACTCTCATTACAAGAAAAGCTATTATTTCTGATTTATACGTACTGTTAATAGTAAAGATATTTTAAATGTAACTCTTAGTTTATACCGTAAAAAACTGCAAAAATAAATGCATACCGTAAATTGGTTAAATAACTGCAAAAATACACCAACTTACAAAAAACAAAATTATTTTAAACAAACGAGTCACTGAAATTAAAATTAAGATGGGAGTACTTCAATCATCAGGAAAATAAATATTTATTCTGAGTTTGACACATTTTTGTAGATTTTCTGAATTCTAATAAAGCCTAGTGATAATTGAACTTTAAGACCACAGTAATTAGGAATTTCAAACAGTTATTTAAATAAAAAACAAATCATCATGTTTCACTTTGGTAATTTAAACACTGTTATAAATTATTAATATTTATTTGCTTGTTAAGTATAAGATCATATTATTTGTTTACCTTTTACACGGTAGCTCACATTGTTGGTTCTTTAGGCAGGTCCAGATTAATTAAAAATCAGTAAAATTTATACTACGAAATTTTTATTATACTCTCATTACAAGAAAAGCTATTATTTCTGATTTATACGTACTGTTAATAGTAAAGATATTTTAAATGTAACTCCTAGTTTATACCGTGCTTGATGACTACATTAAAAACCGAAGCATAGTGAAAATCTGTCAAAACAACAAAATTGTCATCATAATTTTATGGTCAAATCATAATTATATTAGTAAAATTGATATTTGTTTTATTTTGTTTTTAATTAATTCCAATGCGTTGTTTAAAAATATACTATATTGTCAGATTTTAAAATCATAAAATTTTATATTAAGAAAATAACCAATTCTATATCAGCATTAAAATGGATCTAGTACATTCGTGAGTTAATATATTTACTCCAGTTTATACAACTATTATTCACAATAAAATCTAGGAACTTACCTACAATAACACAGACGATAATGATGTAGCGGATCCCCCGCGATAGTCCCTTGGTCTGCATGGCGGCAGACGTCTGGCTCAAGTCTGGATAGGCTTCTATAGCCTTCGAAGGGTCGACTAGCCTACCAGGGGCCGTCTTCTTATTACTTGCCGATGCATGATCAGCTGATAGCGAAGCACCATTATCGGTCAACACATATAAAATGAATGCACCGATATACGGAAACGTCTGTCGTGAATTAAAATAAAGTGATGTATAAAAGAAGCTCACAAAATCTAGCTCACTAAAATTTTCTTTGCTTTGAATAGAACATTTAGAAATAAATAACAGTACTCATCTACTTTATAACAGCAAATATTAGTTTGAAATATTTTAATAACTGATCTCGTATTAAATTTGAATAAAGTTCTCGCTATGTTTGAATAAACTTTTGAGTTAATGTAGGTTTTTTATTTCGGTGATAGCAGACGACATACATAATTGGGAAAGGTCATGACTAGCAAGTCAAAAAAGCATGTACGTATTCATACGTTAATCTTTCAAATCAGGTAATTACAAATGATAAATGTATCTGAGAATCTAATCGTTTACATTCTCAAAATATTAAAATAAAAATTACTTTAAAAAAAACGGCCAAACAAGCAAATCGTTATCAAAAGGATAAAATATTCTTTTTTATCTTCTTCCTTCAAATACAGGCGTTCTATGCGGTACAAATAAACAAAAATGAACTAATAAATAAAGATGTGATCCATCGTGAAACAATAATTCCTTCAAATATGTCTCAAAAGCACGATTTACAGACTTAAGATCTTACATGCTCTTCGCGAGAGCTGTGCTTAAATGACTGACTGAGCGAAGAACTGATATCAGCGACAGGCCTGCAGACTGTCTGGCCGTCGGAAGATCCCATTTTATAAGTGGAGGGGAGCAGAGCTTCGCAGACGGAGAGGGAAGCGAAAAAGAAAATTCAAAGAGCATTTTAACTTTATACAATATTTGTTTTTGCAGACGACGTAATCGTTAAATTTCTTTTTCGATACTGGCTATTTTGTGTCTAGCAGGGATTCATAGTGCTTAGATAAAAAGATATGATTTAGTGTTATTTTTTAACTGCGTTATATGAAATGAGCGAACCAACTGAGAGAATAATCAAGTGTCGTTGGGATAACATTCTTAAATACATTGTTACAGGTAGTTCTATTCTGTAAACTCTACATATAAGAAAGTGTTAGTTAGAACAATTACTCCTGTATCGAAGCATATTTTGAATTTGCCTCTCCTACGACGGACTGAGATGTTCATATTCATTGTATTAGTCAAAGAAGAAAAATTATTACATTAATTAATTATAATATTATTTAATTTTAATCTCCTTCCGCATTATTTCCTTTATAGGCATCGATACATCGATATAAATTAAAAAGTCCTCAGACTAGGTTTAGAAATGTTACATTTTTATTTTTCGATTAAGTTCATATGAAGAGAGTGGTCTAAATATTAATTTAGTATCATTTCCACCAGGAAGATCAGATAAAGCCAAAGGATCGATTAGAGAGCGAATGTTATGGTGTCATACAACATTGTATCTTCTAAAATAATCTACTTTTTAAAAAAGAAAAGAAAAGAAAAAGAAGCCTTTTAAAATAATTTTCAAATTAATTTAATCAAACAACAGTTAGGGAATGAAACTATATAAATTGCTCTTTATTTTAGGTCCATGTCATGGTGAATGGGAGATACATTTCTCCCTTTCAATACGTTGCGTTTACACATACAATTAATATCTGATATTATATTTATGATATAAAAAGAAAAATAAGTAACCTCAATAAACGTCAAATGAAAATTTTTGTGTTGGTTTAAAAATGTGACGGTATGCAATTCATTAGAAAAAAAATACCGATATTTGAAACTTTTAATTATTTTATGGTAAGTATAGATAATTTATATAGATAATTTGTATAGAAGCAAACTGTTAGAATCAGTGGCGCACCCAGGGAGGGGCCCAGGGGGCCCTGCCCCCTCCCCCCCCCCCCCCCAAAGAAGTAGAAATATTGATTTTGCATTATAAATATTTTTATTTGTTCATCTCGGCCCCCCCATGCATTATAAATATTTTATCCATTCATCTCGGCCCCCCCTCCCCCAAGAAAAAATCCTGGGTGCGCCACTGGTTGGAATTTTCAGAAGGAAAGGAAATTCCAGTAATTTTTCGAAAAAAATCTCCCTATACAGAAGAAGAAAAAAAAATCCGTATTTTCAAAAAAAAAATGAAAAAAAAATGCAAAGGAAATTTGTAGAGATGTATTTTATATTGTATTAATCCTTTGAAATGGTAATTCGGCAGTTTTGCATCAGTCGTTACAGGGACGAGGGACCTTCAATGTCGTTTTATAAAATTTTCAATATTTTACTGTATATACAAAATGAGAATAATTAATATTCTTTTCTACTACACTACAGACACTTCAAATAAGTATTTTGTGGAAGAATGAAGCCTGTTTAAAAAAAAAAAAAAAAAAAAAAAAAAAAATCTTCAAAAATGCTAGAGTTGTTCAAAATGCTCCATGCGCATTCATTTTCTTCTGATTTCTTCCAAATTTCTTAACACTGTTATTGGAAGCGTTTGCCACAAAACAGTGCAGAATTCTATAAAACCACACATATTTTTCAAATTTATAGACCATGAAATACAGTAAAAACATGCAAAAGCCTAGAAAAAAAATAATTTGTTATGGCTTTAGATTCATAACAAAAAAAATAAGATTCACAATTATGTTTATATATATATATATATATATATATATATATATATATATATTCTGCTAGCTTAACTGCTAGTTAAATTATTCTGTTAAGTGTCTTTATTATCAATTTTACATATCTCCTATGATGTTAGTGATTCTCTTGTAATTCTTTCTATGCACTGTGGCCGTGGTATTAATAATATGTTAAGTTAAAAGTTTAGTTAACTTTGTAAGCAACTGTTTATCTTTCATTAGACAGTATTGACACCGCTGATGAAGAAATGCTGTCAAAAACCTTATTCATACTTTTCTTTACATGTTGTTTGTTCCTGGCTGCAAGTAGCTTTAGAGCTATTACTGGTTTTCTCTTTCATCTTATTCTTATTTATATATATATATATATATATATATATATATATATATATATATATACGGTAAACTTATTTAAAAGAAGAAAGATTTTTAAATGATTTGGAATGCACATGGAGCATTTTGAAAAATGCTAGAATTTTATTTTTTAATTTTAAAAAGACATTATTCTGCCAAAATATCCTTATATTGAATTCCAAGGGTAATCAATATAGTAAAAAAAAAAAAAAACACTTTATACTCGTTTTGTATATAGAGTTAACAGTTGAACATTACAAAATTCGAGCTTGAAGGCTTCTTGTCCCCTTAAAAATCGTTTGTTCCCAAATAAAATCAGCAATGCGTAAGAGGTCATCTCAGAGAAGAGGTCTCGTACATATGAAAATCTCGGTTCCAAAGATTAGATTCGAATCTGATTCCACTATAA
Source organism: Dolomedes plantarius (assembly GCA_907164885.2). Lineage (NCBI taxonomy): Eukaryota > Metazoa > Arthropoda > Arachnida > Araneae > Dolomedidae > Dolomedes > Dolomedes plantarius. Next base: position 27,035,586 of record OU015500.1, read on the forward strand.
AAAAAAATTGTCAGTGAAGACCTTTGAAATTCACTTTTTTCTCGACTTTACCTCTCTCAGAGAGGAAAAAAAAAATGGTAGCTCTAGAAATGTCTTTTTTTTCAAATTTCAAGTCAGTTCGCCTCTTTTTCCTAAATTAAATAGACGTCCATGAATAAATAGGTATGAAAAAAAGAGACTAAAACGAAGTTTTCTCGAGAAGTATTGTAAAAATATTGAGATAAATTTCTAGAAATATTGCAATCTTAGAAATTATATTTGGCTACAAAATCTACTTGAGTAGCAGTCCATTGGCTGTAAAGGAAATATTTTAAAAATCCGACTCATCCAATATGCCTGGTACACATTAAAATGATGCAATATAATAAAACTGAATTTTTTCAAAATCAAGGAGATTAATTTTTAGAACTCGTTACTTTTAATAATACTACGCTCGCCATAACTCTTTTAAAAACTCTGGAGTTTTAATAATCAAGATTAAGTGAGACATGACTGAAAGCAGTTCTTTATACGCTATAGTGGTAACCTTCTATAACGTATAAAGCAGTGGTTCCTAACTGGCTGTCCAAGAGAACTCAAAACGTGATGAGCGATGCCAGGAGTGATAAAAAATAACAATAAAATTGTTTTATCGTTCTAAAAGGACCGTTAATTTAATGAAAATTTTAAAACTGGGGTAAAAAAAAAATTTAGTTCCCAATTTTATTTATTTATTTATTTATTTATTTATTTTCTTTAAATGCTCTTCTTATATATTTCTTGCACTTTCTGATGCATTGAGAAGAAAAAAGTCTTTGTTCTGCTTAATAATTTTTTATATACATATTTCCTGTGACGCGCGGTCAGGGTTGCCAAATAAAAACACCGAAAATAAGGGACAAGTTGAATAAAAACATCGAAAATAAAGGACAGGTTTTGATAACTATACTAATGGGGAGTATGGAATACCCCCAGGGAAAGGGGGTCCGGGGTTACTCCCTGGAAATTTTTCAAATTTTAACCTTTCAAATAGCCATTTTCAATGCATTTTTCGTTCAGTTTTGCAACTTACATAGAATTTAGGTAAAGTAAACAATAATGTAATTACACAGAAAATTTGCAAATCAAAAACAATTTAAAGTTGGTATAGGCATATAGTACAAAACTGATTTTTATTTTATTAGTTTACTACAACTAAGTAAGTGCCCTTATAAAGTGTTAGGGACGTGTATGTAAAATTTATAATTTCATTATTGTACAATGTACATAATATAATGTGCGCAGGAAATCTTTGGGGCGGCTTTTGAGTCATAAAAAAGTTTTCGAATGAGCGTGTTCCGACAGTCCATTGAATTGTATGATATATTGTGCTTTACTGTGTTAAATACATCCGGATGTGAAAAGGACCTTGTATGCGCCCAACTTGTATACAATAAATTTCTCATTTCTCTTTTTGCCGTCCCGTATCAAAGTTCCCCGGGACGCGGGACGAAATTTACAAATAAGGGACTGTCCCTTAAAGTCCGGGACATTTGGCAACCCTGCGCGCGGTCTCGCAGCGTCATAGCTATTTCGCAGCATCACAGCAATTTTACAGCTAGCAAATGCAAGCTGAAAAAAAAAATATTTCAGGTAGTCTCCTCTAACGAAACTACCGCGGGTTATTAACGTAGGATTACTTATCGTTGCTTACCTATTTTTTTAACGCTTTTCTGTTTAATTGTTTACTGCTACTGGGTTTGGCGCACTGCCAAAATTATAACTCAGGACGCAGGACAATTTTTTTCTCTCCGGAGGACCGTTGTTGAGGAACGTAATCCTACGTTAAAAAAAAAAAAAAAATCTTGCTAAATTTTACGTTTTCGTAGGCATTTATGTTTGCCATTAAGTTTACTTTTACGTTCAATTTGTTATTGTTATTTAAGTTTATTTGCAACTTTTTATTAAAGTTGTTTATAACAAATAGTTTGTTTATTCAGAAAATTAAACCCATTTTTGTCTCTAAAAGGATCGGTTCGGAGAGAGTCCCCGACGAAGTTTTTTTTTCCTTTTGACAAGTGGTTCCTAATGAACAAAATGTTAGGAACCACTGATGTAAAGGGAATATTTTAAAAAACCGACTCACCCAATATGCCTGGTATACATTAAAATGGAGCAATATTATAAAAGATTTTTTTTTTTTTTTAAGCAGATTGTACTTTGGAATTCGTTACTGTTAATAATACTAAACTTGTCGTTACATTTTAAAAAACTCTCTGGAGTTTTAATAATCAAGATTAAATAAGATATGACTGAAAGCGGTCCTTTATCTACTATAGCAGTAATCTTGTACAGCACAGTGGTGCGCAAGCTTTTTTTCGACTTCGACCAATATTATTTAAGTTAAAAATCACTAGAACCCCCAATAAACAATTTTCGGTCGTTGCAATTTTAAAAAAAAAAATAGGAAAATATTGACAAAAAAATAGAAAAAGAAAGAAGCAAATTTTTACACAACTTTAAAAATCAATGAACTGTAAATTTTGAGTATGTACAATAAAAAATTAATTATAGTAAAAATTAATTACAATAAAAAATTAACTATCTTTTTTACCGTATACACTCTTTTTTGGCAAATCTCATGAGACTAAAACTTCATATTTAAAAATTAAGTATATTTGTGCTTCATTTAGGTAAAAATTAACGAAAATCAAAATTATAAAAGAGCATGATTTCAAAATCACAACCTTCATATTAAAACACAAAAATTCCTAAACTTCATTTATTTATATTTAAACAGAAATAGAAAAAATTAATGAGAAGGGTGAGCCTAGACCTCAGGAAAATTTTGCTCAAAATTTGGTGAAATATTTGAGAGTGCTACTTATGCGAATTCATGGCATGCGAATTAAAGAAGAGTGCTAATAAAAAGTTCCATAATCTCGAATACCTACGATAATTGGCAATTGAGTTAATAAACAAAATTCCAGTGGATGCTCTCTAGATTTTTATGGATGGTAGCAAAGATGATCAGAATCACGCTGGTAGTGGAATATTCATCAAACTAGCTGCTGTGCGACCAGCATGGTCGCTTTTAGTTTTATATTTTCTTTTGTAAAAGAACTCAACTGAAAGTAACATATGTAAAGAATGTTACTATTACCTGTCATCATAAATATACGTTGTTAAGGGGTATTCTCTATAAGGCTGTTTCTAAAACATTGTGATTAAAAAATGTGAATTTCCATTACTTCAGAACAGAGTTAAAGATAAGACTGAGAAACCCAACACCAATGATTTGAAAAATTACATCCCTCTCTGTATGTACTATTTTTGAAAATTAAGATATCTACACTTTATCATTACATCAAATAAGAAATTTTTGGGGAAATTTTTTTTCACTTAAAAAATGGAGTAAAAATTCAGCAAGTACTACAATATAGTGTGGATTACATCACTCTCTGTATGTACTATTGTTCACAATTCAGATATCTACACTTAATCATATCAAATATTAAATTGTTGGGAAAATTTCTTCACTTATAAAATGGAGTAAACATTCATCAAGTACTGAAAAAAATTTGTAGAAAATTAACTATTACTGGCTGTCGGTAGCTATGCCGGCAACGATAAAGCCTAACCTCTCGATCATTTATGCTCTCTCAATGAATTATTTTTTCTTTGCTTTCTTTATGTTCTTTATGTTATTTAGACTGTTCGCAATTTTCACTTGATCGTGTAACTCGCTTTCGAGCATTTTAGATTTCAGCGCATAAATCCATGTTGACATGTGGTTGCAAATTCCGGTTGGCCGCTAATGTTTACATCTGGTAGTTGCATCCGTTGCCATTCGGAGTATAGATATATCGTCAATTTTTGTGCCGCATACCTACGCGTTATATATATATATATATATATATATATATATATATATATATATATATATATATATATATATATATATATATATATATATATATATATATATATATATATATATATATATATATATATATATATATATATATATATATATACCCGAGTGATGTAGATAAAACCAAATTTAGAAATCCAGACTCGTGTTCTGGTTTTCGTGCAGATTTACTTGCCATAGAGGAGGGTTTGAGATCTATTAGAATTGATGTCGAGTTTAACGATGGATTATGGACTTTTTTCAGGTAGTCGCAGTTCCATCCAACATTTGAGCAACTGGAAGAGAGTGGGCGGCAGAGCCGGTTTATCCCTCCTGCACCAACTAGGTCGTGTGGCATCGTGGCCCACAGCAACCAAGAATCTCGATGAAACATTCATGTCGTAATCAAGAGGACAGAGACTTATTTTTAAATATATACAAGTCTTTATTAAGACCTTCTTACTTATATATTACAGTATATACAATTGTTAAAATAAAGATACACCGTAGATCATTTGCTAGCAAAAAGCAATAGGTCTCTGCCTCAAAGAGCAGCGGCTCGCTCAACAGTCGAAAAAGGTTTCTTCTCTAACTTCCGAGAAACCGCTATTTACCCCCTCTCATTCTTACGGCCGGAACTGGAAAATTCTGTTTCTCGAAAGTTCCCGAGAGAGGGGCTCAGTCACTTAGCCGATTGTCAGGAAACGTCCCCCCGTTGGATCGGTAGCTTTCATGAGCGGAGAAGTCCGTAATTAGAGCCTACGGCAACACCTGGTCAGCAGCCTCGGCTCCAATTGTCACACGGTTGCATCCACCTCGCCGATTGTCCACACATCTTCCCCGGCCATGGGGACCCAATTAGTGAAGATCGGACTTCCAGTCCTTAATTTCTCCCTGCCGAGAGCTCTTAAAAATTTCACAGGCAAGACCACACACATAACATACTATATAAAATATGATTCCTGCACGATATCATAGTCGTCTCTCTGTGAACCATGCTATTCATTTGCAGTGGGTCCCGTCTCATGTGGACCTATTTGGCAATGAGATGGTTGATATCCTAGCAAAGGAAGGTACCGCTGAAGGTTCACCAACTTCTTCGGCTCTTTCTTATCTGGAGACTTATTCCGTAAGGAATAAATCTTTTATCCAGAGTACTTGGAGATTTCCTCCGGTCCAAGAGTGGTACTTTGGTGTCTGCCCTGGTAGATTTCTTATCTTCAAGGATGATAGAGCTGAGCAGACTGCAATATCTAGGTTTGCAAGTTGCCACTTGAGTTGCCTGATAGACAAAACAAAACCTTTCCCACTTGTAAAAAGTGTAATAATGAGCAGACCATTCCTGGCCATATCCTAACTTGCTTAAATATATCTTGGTAGGACTTTATTACCGATCCTCGCCTATTAATGGACCTACTAAGGATATATGGACTCATGGACCTGGTCTAGCGCCCCTAGACAAGGAGGAATTAGACGCAACAACAACAGAGTGCTATTCTCGTATCATCTTCCGGGTTAGGCGTTGATCGTTGTTTGGTTTTTATAGCTATTCATTTTGAAATCTCAGTCTGACGCAGATAAATAGAAGTAAATAGAAACAATGTAAGTAGAGCCTTTTGCTAATGGAGTTGTCATTGTAAGGCTGTTTGACACCTTATTTAACAGTATCACATCATATATTTTTAACAAACAAAAAATATAAACAACAATATTAAATATATGCAATTATAAAAATTATTCATTATTATAAAATTCATTCATTATTATTAATTATAGAAATTATTCATTTGTCCGGTCCTAATGTTTTGGTTCGGAAACTTGATCTCTAACAAAAACTGGAGAATACAGAATTGCAGTCTTGGAGAGAAGGGTTCTCGGAAGCATCTTTGGTGGTGTCAAAGAAAAATGGCCTATGGCGGAGACGTTTTAATTCAGAAATCTATAGATTTCTTAAAGAGCCCGGTATTGTTAAAAGTTTTATACTTAAAAGAATGAACTGGGTCTCTCATATTGCTAGAATGGATGAAAAAATTCCAGTAAGGAAGATTTTTGTTGCAAGGCCCTATATTAGTCGGAAAAGAGGAAGGCCAAAACCAATATGGCTAGACTCTGATGAATCAGATTTTAGAGTGATTGGAGTGAGGAACTGGCAGACCAGGTCTAGAAATAGGTTGTCACGGAGAAATCTTCAACAGAAGGCCCTGGCCCACAGCAGCGTACGCAGAAATTTTCAAAGGGGGGGGGTGTTACTATGAAAGAGTAGATTTGAGCAATCAGTGTAAAGCTTAAACAAACAATATAGAAATACAAATGAATATAGAAAACAATTGCTACATTTATTGATAATTAAATTTGCTTTACTATATTTATAAAATCAGGGTCGAAAATCGAGACGACGAGGGGCTTTTACCATTTCATCAAGGATGCTCTCTGCTGGGACATTTATATTTCTATGAACGTTCAGCAGAACAAGGCCATTCAGTTGTTCCTCACTGGTGGTGTTTCGCAAATAAGTTTTTAACCGCCTGAGGTTGGAAAAAGACCGTTCACTGGATGCAATGGACACTGGAAGTATGCAAAGGATTTTCAATAGCCAGTTTGTCGCTGTAAACAGTTGTGAATTACACACGTCTAAAGCACCTAGAGCATTCTGTGGAAGCAAGTCCAGACTAGCTAGATGGCAATACCATAGACTCTGGCAATACCATAGTCTTAGTTTCCCTAGTAGAGCTGCTTCACTACATTCTACAACCTCTGTATATGTAAAGTGTAGCTTTCTAGCTTCTCTGTACCGTTCAGCCGTCATCTTTAGATCCCCCCCCCCTTGTAGCAAACATTTGAAGCTCGATAGAATATCCGTATGCTGAAGGAAACGTTCCTGTATTTGCTGAAGAAAAGAATCCAATAAAGGAATATATACTGCTGCTCTGAAATAATTTTCAGGTGAATCTGCCGGGATGTTGCATCGATTTTTCCGACGATTTTGCCAACACGACGAGGAATTTTTACATCGACATTCTATTTATCACATGTTTCAGTTACTGCAATGAAAATATCATGAAGTTCTTTCTCTGCATGATTTCTTATTGCTTTCATTACACTCTTAGAATGGTCAGCATAAGCCACTGCTTCAGTTAAGTCCATGTCCTCAGTTTGTAAAAATCTACTTAGAGGAAGTGTAACAGTAAACAGTTGATGAAGACTGTAAATTGCTACTAAAAACTCAGCTTGATTTATAGCACTTATTAAGTGATTTGCAGTTGCCGTTGTTTCTTTATCATCACATACAGATAGTTCTTCAAGTGAGTCGAATACAGCTGGAAACAGTTCTATAAATATTATTACAGAGTCATGCCGATCTATCCATCTAGTTGTACACAATTTTTTCAGACGACTAGGAGAAACAGAAGGCAACTGGGATTCGATTAAAGCACTTAAAATCTGCTGCCGTTTCGACGAACAATTAAAGAAATTGACACATGTGCCAAGTGTCCCCATTGCATTTCGAACTGCGCTTACATTGCATGCATAGCTGAGAGCAAGATTTAAAACAGTGAGAACTGCAATGAACATACAGTGCATTAAGAAATTGTTGTTTTATGTATGCCTGAACTCCACTGAATTTACCACTCATGGCATTACATCCGTCGTATCCCTGACCTCTTAATTTGTGCACGTCGATACCGCAAACTTTCAAGCTATTCAGAATCGTTGAGGACCTGCGCCAGTTGCATCTTTCACGGGCACAAACTGCAGAAATTCTTCGTATATACATGCCTTTCCATCAACATTAACCCAAAAACGAGCACAAAAAGTAAGTTTTTGAATACCAGCAATATCAGTTGTTTCATCTGCTAACACACAGAATCCATCACCACTGTTGATTTTCTGTACTATTTCTCCCAAGATGACACTATTACATGCTGCTATTATATCATTTTGTATCCTGGGGCTAATGTACATTGCATTTTTACTGGCTGTATTAAAGTGTTTCTGCAGTTCATCGTCGCCAGACCTAGCTCTAAAGCGAAAAAGGGCACGAAAATTGCTGTCGTTTTCTTCTGGCTCCTGCATATCAATTATAGGTCCATAATCTCTATGACCTCTCAATGAGATTCCCTGTCTCCCGCATAATATAATTGTTTCAATAATTGGAATCAAACGCCTTCGATTGCTTTCAGTTCGATTCCTGAGCCCTTTATCAATCTGCAAATCCACTGGCTGTTGCTTTTTTTCAGCTATGGAGAGGAAGTTTGCTGCCTTCAGAGTGCTTGTTTTATGATAACCCGACTCGTCATGCCTTCGAAACTCCTCTACAGCATCCTTCCAACTGTCGAATTTGTTTTTAACAAACTTTCCTAGAGGCTGACCTCCACGACCAGCCCAACTTGCACTAAAAAGTGCACATGATTTGCAAAAAGCGCCATCCAGATACTTGGAGTAAGTCAGCCATTTCCAACGGTCTAGCCATCGATGTTGAAACTTTAGATTTCTCTTTCCTGATGAAGGCAATGGGTAGGAAGGATTAGGTGTCCATGCGTCCAGGGCCCGACTTAGCCTAATTGGGGCCCGGGGCAAAAACATCTTTGGGGCCCCCCCTCTGCTTCACTACTTCAGTAATGAAGAACTTAATACTTAATACTAAACTTTCTATTCGATTTGGGGGGCCCCCCTCTGATGTGGGGGCCCGGGGCAACTACCCCGTATGCCCCTGCCTTAGTCAGGCTCTGCATGCGTCACGAAGAAGGTATAGCTGTTCCTCATCTGTCAGCTAAAAAAATGAAATTGAATACTCAAATAAATAATATTTAAAGTATGGTGAAAATTTAATGGAAATTAAATTAAAATTGTTAACAGATTAAATACTTTTGTAAATTGTCGATCAACTCCAAACCTTAATCGATTTACTTTGAGTCAGGAAATATTTTTCTAATTGAAGTTATTTCGCTTGAAGGATCGTATAAAAATTCTAAAATGTTGTGAAAATCGATCGCCTGAATTTTTTTATTATCATGATCTTATTTCTTACCTAATTTGGAACATGCTGATAAAGTATATGTTTCAATTTTAGTAAAAATACTAATAACAATCTTAGCATTTGTTTCAATTTTGTTAAGGGAAAATATAAAACGATTGATTGACTAATCTATATATATAAAACAGTTCCGTAACTGACTGACTGATTGACTGACTGACATACCGCCTGACATACTGACACAGACCAAACTGCTGGACCTAAAGGGCTGAAATTTTGCATGGCGATTCTTTTTATAGTGTAAGGGTGCACTAAGAAAGATTTTTGAAAAATTCTCCTTAGATGTTTTAAAATTAAATTTTTAAGCTGTTTTAGTAACTTTTTTAAAGTTTGCATTTCAAATAATGATTTGAGGGTTATAAAATCTATATCACGAGAAAGATCATAAAAATTTCTTTAAAATGAGATCTTTTTCGAATCTTTACCTCCATTTTCTGATTTTTGGTGAATTTTAAAGATTCAGTTTTAGAATTTAATTTATTAAATGCTGATCACATGATTTCTTTTTCTGGTACTTGAAATAAATTTATCGTCACGTGCACAACAACTAAGTAGACAAAAATAATTTTTTTTCTTGCTAATGCGGCAGACGATTGGACATTATCCAAAAAAATATTAAAATACAATAAAAGATATTATGTTGCTTAAACTGTAGTATATTAACTGTACTATATTCTTTAGTATGTCCTATTAGATTTAATTTGAATATTTTCTTCTACATTATTTTATCATAAAAATATCCCTTACTATTTTTTAATAAATATATATATATTTTATACATCAATTGTATACATTGATCGTCGTATTTATTATATATATATATATATATATATATATATATATATATATATATATATAATCGAGAAACCCGATATAATTTTTCTCAGCTGAAATTGTGCATTCAACTGCTGCAGAGGTACATGTCCCAGAATTTCTAACAGAATCATCATGCTGCAATGTCGAAGGAACACGTGTATTTTCCTCTTGCTCTTATTTTGGCTTTTTCGCAAAAAAATGAATAGATCGTTCCTTTCCTTTTTCTTTCTTCCATTTCACACACCACACAAAGAAAAGGTCAGACTCACGGTAAATGAAATAAATTGTTTTCACACTCCTTTTGCAAAATGATTTTGTACGGATATCAGAATTGTATTCCCCTCCCCAGTGCCCTTTTACGCCTAAAGATCACTGGTTAGTCTAACTTTAGTTGGTTAGTCTTAACTAAAGTTGTGTCCAAACATGGCCCATCATTTAGAATGCCGAGAAAGACCACCCATGGCCGAACAGTCTTTCCAACCTTTATTTGGTAGTCGGGTCTGCTATCAATCAATGGACAAACGTTTGTTGGCAGTTTATGCCTGTGAGCTATCAACGTACCCACAGAGGTCAAAAAGTAGAGTACTGGTTACCTCTGAAGAGAAGATCCCCGAGAAACTGGTCACTCGGGGACAGTTCTTTTTTGTTGAGGGGTGGAACGTTAAAGCGAAGGTCAACGAGAGAGGAAGAGATTGTCAACCAAACATCCCCCACTTTTCGCCAAATATCGGCATTTGTCCCAAGGAAGAGTCGAACAGGTGTTTTTCTGCTGATTGGTAATGGTTTAGTCTAAGAAAAGGCAGTGTTTACAAGGAACAGATGGGGAGAAATACACATCTGCAGTTACAATTGAAAGGAAATTTTAAACACTATATTACCTATTGGAACTATTATACCTTTTGGAATATTAGCCGCCGTGATGTTCTGTTTAATCTGAAATGTTTAAATGCTGATTTCTGAAGTCTATTTTCCAACCTATTAAGTCTATTTTCTGAAGTCTATTTTATAAATTTGCAACCAAGCAAAACATCTTTCCCGTTTTTAGTAACTTTTAAACTGGCCAAAAATATGGCTAACAAAAACCAAGTTATGAGAAAATATTTCAAAGAGGGGGAAATTAAAGTTTGAAGAAAATTTTCCTTATTCAAATTGCGGAAAATGGGAAAATTTTTTAGTGTTGATAAAGTTAATTGTGAATTTTCATTAGAAGAGGTCATTAGGGTAGCACACTTTAAAGGGCAAGGCCGACCTTGCCAGTTGAACCTATTTGATCTGGAAAATTAAAAATATGTCTAAACTGAAATGGCTTTAACATATAACACTTTCAAAAATAACAGCTCATAAGTCCATTTTTTCATGTATCGAGATATTTAAAGGTTTGTATTTGAATGAATTTAAAAATATTGGCAAACGTTAATCAATTCGAGTGATGTTTTTACCACTATACACCTTTTAAAATTTAATATGAAATAATAATTATTTAAATTATTTAAAAAAATAAACGATTTTTTTAGCTCCAAATGGACTTGTACCACTTTCAAAAATAACATATTATAAAAAATAAAAACAAGTGGAAATTCAAGTCCATATTTTTATATACATTAGCTTCACTGAAATGGATTTTTTAATGTAAACTCTTACTTACCAACATCACTATCAGACCAAATTGGCATATTATCGTCTTTTTTATAGGTATGTGAACTCATTGTAACAACTGTATGAAATATTATTTATCAAAAACTTTGATTTTCTGCTTTAATAACAATTATATTTAAATAATACTCACGCTGCAATCTATTAGCATAAGAAACACAAACCAAACAGTAGGACTTGCGAAAGAAAACCAAACAAAATCAGTGAAATTACTTCTGACCACTTAATCAGAACAATAATGTTATCTTGTTAACGATGTTGTATTTAAAACACTAGCTAAGTAAAATATGGTAAAGCGTAGTGTACATTGAAGTCGTAAAAATCAATAATAATTGCAATAAGCAAGTTGCTTTTATTATAATTATTAGGAATGGACTTATTCCACTTAAATTTTTTTTTTTTTTTTTTTGCGATAACATTTTATAGCCAAAATTATTTTGTTTACTTTATGAAATACCCCACTGAAAGTCTGATTATAAATATGAAGAGAAGGTGTCTATATCTTACTAAAATTACCGTTAACTCATTTTTTTTTAAAGTGGACTTACACCACTTTCAAATATACCAGCTCATATGTAAAAATAACGGCACACAAAGTATGTAATTATTATTATTTTTTTTTAAACCAATGCGGACACACTTGTCATGAAGACTTGCCTATAATACACCGCAGCTATTGCTGGACATTTTATTATGGGGGCGCCATATAAGCGGACCAGCATTACACCCTATGAAGGGATGACATAAACGGAGGCATTTTCAGTGGCGCAGCGCCGGGATTCGATCCGAGCACCCTCAGCACCGAAAGCCAGCATTTCTCAGAAACTGATAAAGCAATTTCTATAAAACTTGGTAAATACGTTCATTTTGATGCAAGGAATAATGTATACTTCAAATTTAGTATTTTAATTGCATTAATTATTTAAAATTAACATGTTTTCAATAAAAAAATGCATTTTTTCAAAGTTTTGTAATTTTAATTTAAATTTTAAAAATTTAAGTTTTTAATTGCTTAAAAATGGAGTATACGTTAAATATACATTAGTTTTACATCATTATCAATATTTTTTGGGACTCTAGAACCAATAGTTTTGCTACAGTCTTGCGCGCAATGGATGCAAGCCAAACCACAATTTTAAAATATTCCTCAAAATTAAAAATTAAAAATTAATTAGTTAGTTAATATAAACAGTTGTAGAACATTGAAATAATTATTCTACATAGAACATATATTAAGCTTTCAGTGGCAAAAATTTCATGTATTTATGTTTTATAGGGAATGAGAAATAAAACTGAATGTGACATGATGTTAAATTGCATGTTCAGTAAAAAAGTAAGACTCCTGAAACCCCTTAAATGAAAACAAAATTACCGAAAAAGATCCCGTCTCCTTTGGCGAAAAAAAAATTAACAGTTTCACCCAAATACCCTGAAATCTGTATCTACAATAATAAATTTTAGTATGATCCATTATTTATAAAAATAAACATGACTCTAATTTTTATTGAGGTTTTCTGAAACTCCCTTACATTACTTCGGGAAATAGTAAGTAATACGATGCAGGGTAAAAAGTCGCCAAAATACGTTGATTACATGAAAATGGAAATCAAAACATGCGATGGTTTTCTTAAAGCCTAAATAGTTAAAAACTTCATAATTTTCTTAATGCCTAAAGAGCGATAAATACTTTCCGCGGGAAATGGTACTGGGGTGTTGATTATCCCCGACCCCTCATTTTGAGAATCGACCTCCCCGAGGCAGCAACCTTAAAACCGGTCTCAGGTCTCTTCTGAAGGGAGGTCTGCAGTACAAACACATAAGAAAATGCATTCAAGCCCTTGGAGCTCTCTTTAAACACTGAAAACTGTACATATTGTGTATCTGGCGACCGGAAGTATGCAGATCGGCCGTATGTGGCTCGACAAATCGAATATGTTGCCTGAACTAAAAATAGCAGTGGGCCTTGCATCTGTGTGTGTCTGATGTGTGTTCGTATCTGGGTGTTTTTGTAACCCGTAGTCAGGGCCCGATTTAGAGAATTCTTGACTGTAGGCACAACTCGGGATGGGGGCTCCCTAACACTCATGTGGGGTAAAATTTCAGAAATTGACACACACACACACACACAAAAAAAAAAAAATAATAATAATAATAATTATGAATCATTGTGAAAGTACCATTTCACAAAGAATTGGCTATTTGAAGCGTAGAAGCCTAAAGCCTTATCAAATAACAAAAAGCAATACAACAAATTAACTTCATCATTAAAACACCAATACAATGCAACCAGAAAAACTAATTAATCCCTTATATACACTATAACATACATATGATGAACTATACATATGACTATGCATATGATGAACCAATCAATCATTCAAATTTGAAAGGCTATATAAAAAAAAATTGCTATTAAAAAAGGTAAAATTAAAAAAATTGGAATTGGGAATTTTTCTTTTATTACTATTAAAATTAAAATTTCTTGGGGGCCCCCAACATTCAGGGGCCCCTAGGCTCGTGCCTACTGGGCCTAATGGAAAATCAGGGCCTGCCCGTAGTTATGTTAAATAAATTGTTAGTTGTTTAAATCGTATCTATATTTTTTTCATTGGACCCATTACTTTTGAAGTATCATCAAAATACAACAGTACAAAAGGCTTATAATTTATTCAAAGGGTAGGAAAAACTTTCCTACATTCGACTGTGTTGCTCTTTCTACGTTTTGACAAAAGCTCGTGGACAATGGGAAAAAAGGGTATGTGAGTAAATACGATTAGACTAGACAGACTGGATGACTTTTTTTTATAATTTAAAGGCATAAAATTTTACTCTTTCAATAAAAGAACAGTCCTTAAGAACGTTTAAATTTAATTTAAAGTTGGCATTTTTCAAAATTACTGTTAAAAGAGTCGCAATACCTAATTAATTAACATATATAATCAGAACCAATGGGGGAGGGTTAACCCCCATCAACCCCCCCCCCCCTGCGTACGCCACTGCTGGCCCACACTGGGCTGTCGTGCCAAATATGATGATTATGATGAATTATAGAAATCTTAAAGCATGCTTTTAAATTATGTAATTCAATATGATATAAATTTACTTCAGACTCGCGACCCCTTCAATATTTTTCGCGACCTACTGTTTGCCCACTACTGCAATAGCGTGTAAAGGATAAGATCAATTTCTCTCTCTCTCTCTCTCTCTCTCTCGCTCTCTCTCTCTCTCTCTCTCTGTCTTTTTTCCGCGGCTAATATCCTGGGGGTTGACGACAGTTTTTATTTACACCCCAGTCCCGTGTACATATGAATACTAGGAAATAGAAACACACAAATCACACAAGAATTTTGTTAACAAACGATGACACCGGAGATGGACGATGGGTTGCAGCTTCCCTTTCTAGACGGGGCTCTTTTTGCAGGCGGAAGACTGGCCGGTTCCCCAGAATACAACCAAGTCTTACGTGGGAATCGAACTCACGCCCCCGGGCGTGGCAGGCTGATGCCTCAACCACTTATCCACTAGGGGACTCTCTATTTTATACAATTGTGTTTCAATTAGTCGGCTGTACAATCAATGAGTTGATTCGAAAATTAGGGTAGAATTCATAAATTTTCTTACAAAATATTTTGATTGTATTATAATTTAAATAGTTAACATATCTATTAACTTCAAATTTATAGGAAAACGCTCTTTCTTACATACAAAGTGTCTCACAAGAAGTGATTTTGAATGTAATTTTCGAAAATTGCATTAAAAAAAAAGCATTCCAATGCTTAAGAGGTGTTCCATTTAAATTATGCACTTATTTTAGAGTTCTTTCTCTCTCTCTCTGTATATATATATATACAGGGCCCGACTTTGACCCAATGGGGCCCTGGGCAAAGCAGACTTTGGGGGCCCCCTCCAAGGACAGATCCAGAGGGAGGCCATGTGCCCTCCCCCTCCAGGTGTAGATTTCCACATGAACATGTGGGACACTCACCAAGGCCCCCCCCCCCATAAATTCGGACCGGAAATTCAAAAAATTTTCGACCAAAAAGTCAAACATTTGAAAAATAATAATAATAATGTGTTAATTAATTTACTTTTAATGTTAATAAATAAATTCAGGAAATTTTCTTTTGAAATGAATATAGTGGGTACACTGTGCCCCACCCAGGAATTTTTTCCGTATCCGCCACTGCCCACCTTTACTGAATTAACCAAATTTTCAAAAATATGTACAACTTAATACTAAATTAGGGGGCCCCATAAATTTGGGGGCCCTGGGCAAGTGCCCCACTTGCCCATGCGGAAATCTGGGCCTGTATATATATATATATATATATATATATATATATATATATATACATATATATATATATATATATATATTTTACACAGTGAAACTTCTCTAGCCGGCCACCTCGCAAAACGACCACTCTTTTTCGGAACCATAACTGGCCGTCATATATAAGTCCACCTCTATTCGACGACCATCCCTCAAAACAGCCACTTTTAAGTGAAACCATTACTGTTTATATATATATATATAAATATATATAAATATTAAATTCTGTAAATCGAGGGGAAAAAATCTCATCTCAAAAGTCTTCAATCTGCGAATTGGGACTGCAAATCGATTCGTCTGCTATGCATAAAAAAAGTGTGTTTGTTATATAATTTTGGTTCAGAAACCATTGGCAACACTTGAAAAATCGTCTGTATAAGTTGAGTTAGCTAAAATGTATATATATTGTTTAATTTTTGTTATTTGAATTGTAACTGGAAGGCAACATCTTTCCTTCGCACTCAGTTATTTCAATGTTTTGATTTTTCGGTCAATTGTTCCATAGATTTGCGTTGATTCAAGTTAGAAAACGAAACTCGAAAAGTTCTGAAGCTGAGAAAAAAAAATATGAAAGAGAAAACTGATAAAATAGTCAATCTAACTCATTCAAGTGTTTCTGATGTAATTCAATACCTTTAACAACATAACACAATGAAAAAGACATGAAAGACTCATCATTATCAATTTTTTTAAAAAATTCTACGCTGAGTGCTGTAAAATTTTTTATAACACTATGAATCATATGGAGTATCTGTAAATCCATACAATGTTAGAGGAATAATTTTATCTGCTAGACATTGCTGGGCAGGGTATGGCAAGGAAAATATTCTTATTTAATGGAATAGATCGGAACAGTTAAACTTTCATTTACAAAATCAGTGGAACATATTAATTCTGAATACTACATAAAAGTTATTTTAAGATTTTAATATATTTTAAATTTAATATACAGGGTGGTCATAAAAAAAACTTTGCCAGTAAATGGACC
Source organism: Dolomedes plantarius (assembly GCA_907164885.2). Taxonomy (NCBI): domain Eukaryota; kingdom Metazoa; phylum Arthropoda; class Arachnida; order Araneae; family Dolomedidae; genus Dolomedes; species Dolomedes plantarius. The sequence continues at coordinate 27,052,282 of OU015500.1, forward strand.
TTTAGAAGCCGTTCAGTTTATAGAGATTCTATGCTCACTTCTACCCAGACCTGGGTGTATATAATTTGAAGTGGCTCTCTATTTGAATTTGAACCACACACAGTTTGTACATGAAACAATGTTTATTGAATTCGTTCCACATACAATTGGCTTTACAGCAATAAGCATGCGTACTACTTGTACGGAATGTATAAACACAGCTTTCAAGAACAATATATTTTTATACTCACGAACAGTAAGTCAAACCAGCAGTACTGCCACGTAAACTTCTGGCCCGCTAAGCACTAGCGCAGGATAACACCTTTTCAACCTTAACAACCTCTCCTTTTTTCTTAATGACGCTGCGTGGTATTTATACTAAGAGCGTATGCCGAAATTAGCATATCTGAAGCAGCTTCTTTAATTCATTAATTCAAAAGTTCGATTCTTGTGAATCGAATCTTGTGTATACCTTACACTGGCCTCCCTCGACAAAAAAAAATTAGGTAACTGAGGTCTGAACGGCTTCAGTTAACTAATTGAAAACGCGTGCTGGTCTGACTTTTTACATAATGGGTGGCAAAGCCAAAAAACCTTCCACACGTTGTGTGGAGGAAAAACGCCACTACCATTTTACAAAACTAACCCCGAAGGGTCCAGGTGACACCATCAAACAGTGGATTTGCAGAGTTGCGGATACTGGGCTGGCCAACTGCGCCCTAAAAAATCTCTTTTAGTTAAAAGTGTCAACACAATTGCACAGCATGACATTTCTTGACTGTTTGTATCTGCTCTCCCCCAATTTATAATGCACATGTGTTATGATTTGTGAAGTTAGTATGTTAGTTAATTATTATATTATGCAGTATGTATTTTTTTTTCACTACATGTCCCCTTCAAAAATTTATAAAACAACAGTATGCCTTTTTTTTTTCAGTGGCTCACTCCTTCCCCTCAAAATGTTTACACAGTATATACAATGGGGAACTTCAAACCAATTTGGTTCGGTTTTATTAAAGGGTGGGAGTTAGAATAAGAAAGTTGATACAAGACTTGTTCCTCATGAATGCAGCAACTTCCTTGCACCAGTCTGTCCAATCCGTGGAACCTCTCTTGATGGTCGCAGTCCTAGCAAAGGGATTCGTTGACCGTGTGGTCATCCTTCGTGAAGCAGGTAGTAGGTCCTGAGGCGTTGGTCCGGCTTGACGATGTACAGGAGGTCTCTTGGGAGGAGGCCAACCTTGCTGGGCGGCAGAAATCTTCCGTTTCCTGTACTTATGCAAAGGAACTTTAAAATTGTCATTCTTCCTTTTGATAACCTTGTGTACCTTATCAGCGACGCATTCATCCTTTGATGGAGATTTTGTAGTGCACACTTTACCTTTCTTCGTACTTTTGCTTGTATCGGTATTAGATTTTAATGCAGATTCTATTTTGTCAAATTTATACGCCGCACCAACGTGTTTAGTTACTGGCTTTATCTCTCTACTTGTGTCATGTTTTTCAACAAACTGACTCTGTTTTTGGTATTGGTGCTTATGCAACTTCTTGTTTACCGCCTTAATTACTTCAGTATTTGCAGTTTTAATGCTGGAACCTGAAGGCGCTTTTTCACGTTTTTTATCCCCCTTAACTTTAGTTTTATCCTCTTTTGACGAAAAAGTCTCTTTGAAACTTGCGATATCAGAATCGTTATCATTTAAATTCTTTAACACTGCTTCAGTTTTAGGAAGATTAAGCTTTTCGTACTGGTGCGTTTTAATGCAACCTGCGTCTATAACTTCCGAAGCATCAGCTAAACTACTTACAGTATAACTCTGTGTCAACTTTTCATCCTGACTCTCAGTATGGTTTTCATGTACTTTATTTAAAACCATATTATCAACCTGGCCTACAGCATCCTCATTCGGATGGAAACTTGAAATAATATCATCATTACCTAGCGAGTTCCTACTATCGTTTAAAGAATTTTTATTGTCGTCAACTAATAAGTATTCACTAACTTCCGTAACGCCTACTTCGTCATCTGCTAAATTTCCTTCATTAACAGATGTGTGAATATCATCTAAAATATCAGGTATAGCATCAATAGAAGTGTCAGATGATTTATTTTCTAAACCACTAGCATTAGTATGAGCACTATTTTCAGAAATTTGTACTGGAATTACCGCATTATTCCAGCTAGAGTCTCTTTCTTTATAAGCCACAAAAATACCCTGACTTTCACTATTCTCAAAATAATGATTACTGCTCGGACAAAATAATACATTTGACCACACAGTTTCAACAGGTTGAACCATATCATGTGAATCAACTTGCCAGTGCAAGTAAGGTGCTTGCATATTATTTACTTTAAGAGCACTAATTTCATTATAACGCCGTGCGCTTCTATTATTTTGCCTGCGGTACTGCTTACGCTGCTGGTTTGAAACTCGCGAAAAATTTTGGCGCGGCTGTATAAAACTTCTCGTACCTGAATGACGGTACGGGGTAGCGAAGAAATGCCTATTGTCATGTTTAGCTAAAGCTTGAAGGAGGGTAACCTTGCTTGTAATTGTTTGATTATCTAAAATATCTTGAACACTTGGCTTCAAACGTTGGATAACTATTTTTAAGATTACCGCTTCCGTTACCCCTTCTAAATATTCCTCACACTTGGAAATCTTTTCTGTAGCAAAATCTAACGCAGACTGACCTTCACGTTGCCTTAGCGAATAAATTTCCGCTTCAATTTCACTTTGATTAAAGGTCTTTGTAAAAACGCTAAGAAACTGTTGCTTGAATGACGAATAGTCAAAAATCAGATTACTGCTTTTCATACACGTGTACCACTGATATGCACTACCTCTTAAAGCGGCTAGAGCAATTTTAAGTTTATCCCCCTCTGGGGTGCATTGTTGCTGAAAGTAATGCTCAATTTTCTTTAGGAATTGGCTTGAGGGGCCGCCATTGAAGGTGGCTTCGAATGGCGCAATTTGCTGAACCATAATTACCCGAGGAAAATTTCCAGCAGGATTTTGTTCTACAACACTCATTTTTTAAATAGTATATAAGTACTTGCAACAATTTTATCAATATACGTACACAGTACACAGTTTTTAATTTCAATTATGTTGTTCGTTACAAATTTAACGCTAACTACCAGGGTATATATATTTTCGGGCGCCAGTATAGAGATTATATGCTCACTTCTACCCAGACCTGGGTGTATATAATTTGAAGTGGCTCTCTATTTGAATTTGAACCACACACAGTTTGTACATGAAACAATGTTTATTGAATTCGTTGCACATATAATTGGCTTTTACAGCAATAAGCATGCGTACTACTTGTACGGAATGTATAAACACAGCTTTCAAGAACAATATATTTTTATACTCACGAACAGTAAGTCAAACCAGCAGTACTGCCACGTAAACTTCTGGCCCGCTAAGCACTAGCGCAGGATAACACCTTTTCAACCTTAACAACCTCTCCTTTTTTCTTAATGACGCTGCGTGGTATTTATACTAAGAGCGTATGCCGAAATTAGCATATCTGAAGCAGCTTCTTTAATTCATTAATTCAAAAGTTCGATTCTTGTGAATCGAATCTTGTGTATACCTTACAAGTTCAACCGATCGAAATGAGATTTCAGGTATAGTTATTCAGAGGTATGAGCTTGGGATTTTGTGAGCGGCAACAGAATGGCGCCCACGGTTACGGTTATAGGTACACAAACTCGAAATTTTCGAACGGCAACGTCCACTTTTTCCCGTCGCAAAATGTTCAGCGCATGCGAAAACCCTAAATAGCATTGAAATGGTACGTGTATCATAAAAAAACGGACGCGTTATGCACACACAAAAAACAGCTCTGCGAACGGCCTCCAAAAACACGTCCGGGGCGCACGGAGGAAATTTGCATATGATAGAGGCAAGACACCAACCACTGATGACAACACAGATTAGACAAAAGAAAACTTTTATTTGGATTACACATTTTCCACATGGGTGCCATCATCGTGTTTTTGTAGGCCGTTCACAGAGCTGTTTTTTGTGCGTTCACAACGCGTCTGCTTTTTGCGATACACGTACCGTTCCAACGCTCTTTAGGGTTTTCGCATGCATTGAGCATTTTGCGACGGAGAAGAGTGGGCGTTGCATTCGAAATTTCGAGTTTCTATACTTATAACCGTAACGGTGAGCACCACTTTGTTGCCGTTCACAGAATCCCAAACTCATACCTCTGAATAACTATATCTGAAATCTCATCTCGATCGGTTGAACGGAACAGACGCTAGAGGTCCATATATCGGCAAAGTTTTTTTCATGACCACCCTGTATTTAGTTCAGATTGTTAAATAACTTTATAAAGAATTTCGAAATCTTGGTTCTAACAGTGAAACGTGGAGTAGTTATGGTATGGGGGTGCAAATAGGCCGCTAATCAATAATTTCGAATTTTTTTATGGTTGAATGAATCAGTACACATTATCATTTCAAAAGGTGATATGAAATGTTCAACATAAAAAATTTCAATCCACAAAACCATTTCCGACTTAGCCAATGACTCAAACCCTGCTTCATGGGATATGTCTGGCTTTTGTAAAGTTATAATTGCCATGTAGTTATAAAATACACCCATCTCTCCAGATATAAACTCAATGGAACATATTTGATAGAAATTGGAATTTAAAATTCGAAAAAATAAAAAAAAAATTTTAAAGTTAAATTTACTACAACACGAAAATAAGAAATTTGAGCATGAAACAAGAGAAAGCTAGATAAATTCCCTTCAGAGAGATTTAGTCATGCTTTAATAGACAAAGGTAATACAATTAATTATGCGAAAAATTCTAATTTTTTTCTGTTTTCTAATTTGATCGACAAGTGCTCGATCACTTTTTAGACAATATTATTTTATCCCAATTATTGTATACAAGTATTGTATACGAGTTATATTTAACTTATTATATATTTTATTTTAAGGAAATGTGCATAAATGTTTGATTCAGGTACAAAGTTGAATGGGGGTTGCAAAAGTACTTTCATTTTTTGTGCTAGGACCATTTTTATTAGAATAGAGCAGGGGTTCCCAAACTTATCCAAGTCGTGGCACCCTTAAGAGAATTAGAATTTTTTCACGGCACCCTCGTCATATAATATCTATCTGTGGTATATTATTATTATATATATTATGTATAATATATATATTTCATATTTGTACGACTGTGAAGAAGAAATTAGTAAGTGGTAAGAACATTAATAAATTAATACAACTGTGTTTAAAAATCCCGCAAGTACTTTAATTGTAATTAATAGGAAAACATATTAATAAAAATAATAATAAAATTACCTTCCAAATGCTCTTGGTATATGTGTGTTTAGTTATTGTGTGACAGGTGAGCCTGCTGCTCACTGAACAATTGTTTGAATCGCAGAATAAAGCTTGATACAGCTACTCTCATTTCTTTTTTGACATTGATTTTCGAACGATATTTGCTCTTTATAGCAGAAACTGCTGAAAACCCAACTTCGAGCAGATATGAAGTTGCCTTTTGCACTTAGAATGGGATATTCATTTTTTATAGATATCCAAAACTCCGTCAAGCCCAAACAAGCGAATTTCGCTTTCAGGCTTTTGTCACTCGATAGCTCAATAAGATTTTCTTCCTCTTGTGAAGTGAATTCTTTTGGAGCTTCAACATGGAATGGAACTTGGATCCATGCAAACTTCTCGGTTTGGTCTTCTGTGAAGTACTTTGCAAACTAATCAGTTTCTGTGAGCTTACTATGTGAAACATTTTCTTCACTACAAACCATGTACTTCTGCAATACAGAGGTCTTTTGGAGTTATATCGGAATAGTCCTTAGCAATAGATTAGATTGGAGATCATTGGTACTTCGCGGCACCCCTGATCTCTCTGCGCGGTACCCCAGGGTGCCGCGGCGCACACTTTGGGAACTCCTGGAATAGAGTATAAATATACAATATAAAAATGGATGTATATGTGTATGTTCCAGCATCACTCTTGGATGCCTGGAGCAATTTCAACCGATCTTGGTACACAAATGACTTACACTCTGGAAAGAAACACTGGGGGGTTAAGACACCTCTAGCCCCCCTACGGTGGAGGGGAGGACATGTAAAAATAATTGAAAACGACTGATATTAGTGTCGAATCCAAAGTTTTCGGGGTCGTTGAGATGAATAATGGCACTTCCGATGCCGTATAAGTGTAAGTTGAGCCCCATCAGCATTGGGGGGGGGGGGAGAGGGAAAGAAGGGATTAAAAAAATAAAAATGTACAAAATGACCAAGAGTAGTGTTGAATCCATAGCTTTCGGGGTCGCTGAGATGAATAGTGACACTTCCGATGCCGTTTAAGTGCAAGTTCCACTTCCCATCAGCATTGGGGGGGGGGATGGGGGGAAATAAAATGTCAAAATGACCAAGAGTAGTGTCGAATCCATTGTTTTCGGGGTCGCTATGATGAATAGAGGGAACTAAAAATGTTGTTTATAATAAAGTTTTGAGTTATATTAAATTTATAGGGAATTTGTAATTTTACTTTATAATTTGTATACTTTACATATACATTTTATAATACCTGTAAATAAAATTACTTAGAATTTACACTATAAGTTGAATTCATTCCTTTTCCTGTCTAATAAAAAATTGAGATCAATAAATACCCGGGCAACGCCGGGTAAACAGCTAGTAGAGTAATAAAGTACAAGTGTTCGACCACTTCGAGAGACACTGTAAAATAAAAATTGATTTTACGCACAAACGCAGTTTACCATGACTTTCCGAATTATACTGGGTTTCAACCATCGCCTCCAGATTTTGCAAATAACTTGGAAAAAGTGTTACAACTTTGTTCAGAATTTTTTTACATAAATTTTCTTGCAATCGCTTCATTCTTTCTAAAATTCTAATTGCATGCACCACTATTTACTGTTCTTTTTCAATAAATTTTTTTGAAATTTTTAACTGCAATCATTAGACATTTAAAAAAAAAAAAAATTTATTTATTTATTTTTTTTTTTAACGGGAGTACGAAAAATTTGGAATCCGTATTTTCTCAGACTTATATACGGTATTATTTATTCTATTTAACATATTATTTATTTATTTAAACAGCTTTATTATATTGATGTATACATTTTTTGAGAACTGAAAGAGAATATTTCAAGTTGCATTTTAGAGCCAAAAAAAAAAAATAATAATAATAATAATAATTGTCGTTCTCAGTCTTTACCCGATTCGCGCAGTTTGCTTTATTTCCTATTTCTACTACGAATTTTCTTATATTGACAGTTATAAACAAAACCGTATGATAATTATACAGAAAACTTCGTATTGTAAACAAAATTTATATTACGAGGCACTCCCAGAAAGTGAGAATCGACTGCTCATAGATCCTACGCAGGTCACGTCATTATAACAACTTCCCCGTCATTTGGTTCCTGAACGTCTGGTGCTTCATTTGGTATAAATTATATTATTCTCTAAAGTTTTCTCGTTTTGCTGTGTTAGTTTAAAGTGGACAGCAAAATCAAAAATCCCGACAGCTGTGAAATGCGGTCGGCGATAGAATTTTTGAATGCAAATAAAAATGTTCATGCGGTACTACCATGAAGATACGACTTGAAATGCTGAATCCTACTGTGAAACTCTTAACCATTTCAGGGGTAACAACCTCCACTGTTTGCACGGTGCAGATTTTTTTCCCTATTTTTTTAACCTAAAGAGTTTTGAAAATTTTTCCAATTAAAGGTTGCAAAATGTTTTTACTTCTTTAAACTGATAACAGATGGCAGTGCTAACCATTTTTCTGCTAATTTAACTGGAATTCACTGTTTGTAAGGGAAAAAAGACTAGATTTAGGCGTTTGCACTTTGCAAACAGCGCTCCTCAAAGAGTTAAGAAGCCGTACCGAGCAATTCAGGTTCGACGGCGTGGGTTACTGTCTGCTGGAGTTTGTCTCTTGCACGCTAACGCATGGCAGCACACCACCGTCCGTACAAGTGCATTGCTTGAATAGTTTGGTTAGGAAATTTTTGAACCACCACCGTATATTCCTGACCTATTTCCTAGCTATTACCATTTTTTTTTTCTCCACCTGAAGAGATTTTTGGTTGGTCAGAGTGTACAGAGTGTTCAAGAAACAAAGGACGTTGTGAAGGAGTGAGTGGCTGAGTAGGTAAGAGGTGAGTTCCTTCGTGAAGGAATACAAAAAGTCTCACGATATGACAAATGCCTCAGTAAATATGGCGAATATGTAGAAAAGTAATATAATATACGTTTTAACATTTGGCAATAAAATTCTTTCAGAAAGTTCTTCATAATTTTTTTTACACCCAATGGGTTCTTACTTTGTGGATGCGCCTCGTATACATCATATAGTAATTTAACAAAGACTTGCCAATAACTCACATTCAAACATTTATATTCCCCAGTTGTGGATAATTCAATTTGCCCATGACTGCTTACCGGGCAAACGTGTTACCCTTTACGCTACCAAGCCACATCATGACTCTTTTGAGTGAACCCAGCAATAATAAATAATTTTAAAATCATTAACACAGCGAAGGAAATTACTGAATTAAAACAACACTTCTCTGGAATGGCTCCGTTGGAAGAATACAGCCATCAAGGTTTGTCGACCCAGGTTCAGCCCCGATCTTAACAGGCGACCGTAACAACATAATTTAAAATAATCTTGAAGTATCGTTTGTTAAAATTCAAATGATTTCTTTGGAAGCGTGTGTTTTCCTTCTACACTCTGAAGGTACCGTTTCTCAGAAATGGAAGGTTTTAGCTTCTATCCGAATTTCTTAAAAAAATTAAACCATTAAAACACATGTAAATAGGATTTGGGAGATTATTAAGAAAATGAACAGGGATTCATAACCTTCCTCTTCATTTGCGGTTAAATGTTAAGATTTACTTCTTTATCATATAAGGCAGTGGTGCGCAAACTTGAACTGACCGTGACCCACTATCTTTCAATAAAAAATCACTCGACCCCCGATGAAAAATTTTTGGTAGAAGCAAATTAAAAAAAAAAAAAAAATAGGAAAATGTTAACAAAAAATACGCAAAAGACATAAGGAAATTTTGACAAACTATTTAAAAAATCGACGAACTGTAAATTTTAGGTATTATTTACTTTACATGATAAGATTTTAAAAATGTCTCGCTTACCTTCTGCTCTTGTTTTTGGCAAATCTCATGTGACTAAACCTTCATATTTAAATATTAATATGTATTTGTATTTCATTAAGGCAAAAATTAACAAAAAATAAAATTAAAAAGGAGCATGATTTAAAAATTATTAGCATATTTATAGCAAATTTTTCAATTAAATTATTCAATAGATATAAATTTACTTCAAATGATTCACGGCCCCTTCAATTAATTTGGAGCCCCTCCTGTGGGTCGTGACCCCCAGTTTGCTCCCTACTGATATAGGGTATTCATAGGTTGCATATGAGGATTTCTTACATATAAGGACTAAGAATATATCCACTGTATAACTAAAGAGCACGATAGCGCAGTATCTGTGCTTTCGAGGCACTCAGCTTATGTTACATTAAAACAATGAAATTAAAAATACAAATTAATTTATTAATTTATTTTTAATAAATAAATTAATCAATTAATTAATTAACTTAAATGATAATTTAATAATTATTTGAATTTATTTTTTAAAAATTAATTTATTAATTTATTAATTTATTTTTAATTTATTTATTAATTTATTTTTGCAGCATTTTTTTGTAATTAATTAATTAAATTTTTTTAAAAGTTACATTAAAAAAATAAACAAATGTGGGATCTATTACGGACATCATATGAATAATCATTAAAAAAAAAACGAGAATAAATTTGAAGAGAGAAATTTATAATTTTAAATAATAATATTTTTTTATGCAATGTCACCTGTGCAACCTCGTGTAAAACGAAGGACGGAAAATGCATGCCGTCCATTTCATACCTGAAGTTCTCGTTATCTTCAGTTTGCAATGGCGTAATTGTTCAGACATATAATTAAAATATAACAGCATTATTTGAAGCACAATTTTAATAATTTCATAGGTTTTGTTTATTTTTGAGAACTATAGGTAAGTTTAGTTCGTCATTATATAGTTTAATACGAACACTTGATTCGGATCTTTCAAAACAATTTTTAGAAAATAAAAATCTATTCGCAACCTTTGCGCATTAAACAATTCCAATTGAAGAATGAGACTTTGGTTATATGATATAGGTATAACAGTATCTCGTATTATTTGAACGACATTACTGCTTCCAGAGACAAATGACCTCGGTTTATTTTTTAGGTGATAGTATTTTTTAGGTGATAGTAAGTTTAGGTGATAGTAAAGTTTTTTAGAGCAAAACCTTTCTCGAGTCGAGGAAGATTTAAAAATCGAAATGGTGCTAAGCAAAAATTATTCTATATCAGTCAACCCTACCTTTGGTTAAAAGTTAGGAAGATTCCGATGTTTTTTTTTTCCATAATTTATTTGAACATTTGAACTCAGTCTGGGGTCGTATGCTTCGCATAAACACACGTCATCAAATGGTTTTTTTAAAAAAAGGAAACGGACCCATTGCGTTTTTATTTTATCCCAGGCGTGACGTCACTCATCGCATAGTGATTCCTGGTTGTGGGAAATTTTCGGCTTAAGTAATACGTCGCTCAAGTCTGTATTTTCCCTCAACCTCCTGAAAACTCCTACCGCAATGGGTCCATTATAGTTCCACAACCGATTGGATTAAAGGCATCTGTCGTCACTGTCTGCAATAAGAATCCTACAATTGAGGCGGCGAAAGACAAAGTGATGTAAGTCACATTTTCAACTTTTTTTATTTGAGGGCAAAAATGTAATATCCATGTTCAATTTATAGTGGAATTGCAAATAATTATTATTTGCAATATTATAATAATTATTATGAATTATAATTTGGTCAATTTATAGTGGAATTTTTTGTAGTTTTTGCAGTAAAATGCTTTAGACTTTTTTGCTTTTCACCGCCTCAATTGGCTATTACAGGAGTTCAAGACACCACAATGCCGATTTTTACAATGATTCTTAATGTTATACGTGCAAATAAATATCGTACAGGGTTCACCGGAAACGGGTGATTCTATTCTTAACATAGGAGAGACAGGCTATATGATGCCTGATCAAAAAGGTTTTATAAGAGAATCAACTTTTCCACGTTTGTACTTTCCTCCCCCTAGAGTAAAAGCAATCTCATACTGCAGTGATGCGCAAATTGTGGGTCGCGACCCACTGAGGGGTCGTGAAAAAAAATGAATGGGTCGCAGATAGTTTGAAGTAAACACTTGTCATTTCGAATCATACAGTTAAAAAAATGCTTTAAATTTTCTATAATTAATAATAATTCTCTGTAATTATTTTCTATAATTATTATAATTATCATTTTAGTATTTTTGTTTATATTTTTATATGTTAAAAAAATGATATGATATTGTTAAATACAGGCCCAGATTTCTGCATGGGCATGTGGGGCACTTGCCCAGGGCCCCAAAATTATGGGGGCCCCTAATTTAGTATTAAGTTGTACATATATTTGAAAATTTCCTATACATATTCCCTATGTACATATTTTTGAAATTTACATCTGTAAGCGTGTCTGGTATATATATATATATATATATATTTTTTTTTTTTTTTATTTATTTATTTATTTTTTTTTGGGGGGTGGGGTCGGGGGGGGGGGGGTTGTAATAACTTCAGACTGTTATCTATTTTGAATTTCAAAAGAACATTTCATGAATTTATTTTATTAACATTAAAAAGTAAATTAGTTAATTAGCACTTATTATTGTTATTATTATTATTATTATTGTTATTTTAAAATTTTTGACTTGCTGGTCGAAAATTTTTTGGATTTCTGGTCCCAATTTAGGGGGGGGGGGGAGCTGGGTGAGTGTCCTACATGTTCATGTGGGAATCTGTTCCTGGGGGGAGCACGTGCCCCCCCCCTTTGGATCTGTCCTTGGAGGGGGCCTCCAAAGTCTGCTTTGCCCAGGGCCCCATTGGGTCAAAGCCGGGCCCTGGTTAAATAAGATGGAAAACGGTTTTACCAAAAACAAGTGTAGATGGTAAGCAAGACATTTTTTGTAATACTAGGGGCATCGCCCCTAGGCTCGCTTTTCGTAAAAACGGATAAAAGAATATAATATAAACTGAAAACAAGAAATACTGAATATAATATAAACTGAATATAATGTATTATAAAAGGAATATAATATAAACTGAATTTTATTTTAGTTTCTTTTAAATTATTTTTACATCTTTCCTCTGTTAGGGCTAATAGCGAGATATATATACGGGTGATTCTCGGTCAATGTAACAGCTCCATCCATTTACTGTTGTCACCCTTATGCGAATGGCTTTTCATCACTGTTGAATTATCAGCTTTATAATTCAATTAAAAATCGAAAATTTAAGATATAGACTTGAAATGAGGTTTATATGAATAAGAAAGCTTTCAGCTTCCAGATGATGTAAATACAGTGATTTCCGCTTATAAGAATCACGTTTGTTATTACTGTTTTTGATTCTTATAAGCGGTTGATTCTTACAGCCGAAATTTAGGTTTTTGGACAGGCACACACACACACACCTATTTATACATATATTAGATAATTTACCATAAAATACTCTTTAATTTACGTTAATTATCTTTTATTAAAATTAATTTTTAGAATTTTAAAAATACAACTTAATTTTTAGACATATAAGTAGATACACATGATTATAGTAAGAGAAGAAAAAATCCAATATTTGTTACAACATACCTGCTTAACAGTTTTAACATTTCAACTACAGGAAGGGAGCAAGAAAAAGTTTTCTATGGTAGTTTAACGTAATGAAGTTTTCAGGAGGTATAAACAGTGTTTATACCTCTTTCAATACTAATAGTCTCAGACGAACATTCGCCATCCAGCTTACGTATCATGGTTTGATAACGTGCTGAATCTACTAATGTCACGTTTGCCTAAGTGATAGTGGACACTTTGCCGAAGATTTATGTGTTTCAGGGTCCAGGAAGCCGCAACCAGGATGTGGGAGGTTGGGGAAAAAGAGTCCCTATTTTTGTTTGTCAGTGGAGAAAAGTGAAATCGAACCCGGGCGGGTAAAGATGCTCCCGGGTCAAGTTAATAGGACAGTGTTGTACTAAAGCTTTTAAGGGGAAACTAATCTGTTATGTCTAACAAAGAAAGGGAAGAATTTTATGGCTATATTCCATCTCATCTTATCAATCTTTCTTTAAAAAAAAAGAAAAAGAAAGAACTTCGTGCCTTTTGAGAGTTTAAGTGGCTTTTTCGAAAAAATGAATGGAAAGCGAAGACTGATTCTTAAAACCGGTGGATTGATTCTTTAAAGCGAAAATTTTAACATGGAAATAATACATTTGTTTTTGTTTTCGCGATATTGATTCTTATAAACTGTTGATTCTTATAACCACTGAACACTATAAGCGGTGGTTACTGTATTTTCTTTGTAAGATAAAAACTCGTGGAACATCGATATTACATCTACATAGGGGACGATATTTCTTGAAAAACTATGTTTCATTTTTTGATGTAAATATTAGTCTGTTTTAAAATATTTTTAAACAAATGAGGTCTAGTTAAAAAAGAAATGACTGTAAAAAGATCAAAATTCTACGATCATTTTTTAGCGAGTTATCTGAAGAGGAAAAAGTCAATATTTTCCAACAAAACATAAAATAAAAAAAACTAAAAGTCATGTGACACATGTCTTACTTTGGCCCCCCACCCCCATTTTTCTGCATCCATTGGTATCGCTCTCGACCCCATATCCTTAGCGGTTTCGGAGGAGATAGTGTGACAAGCTTTTGACAGCGGTGGCAGCGGGAGTTAGTTTTTTTTAGAATAGAGAGAAATATATCCCAAAAATGTGCAGTTTCTTTTTTTTCCCTTTTTTTTGTCAACATTTTCATAACTTTTTTAAAAAATTGTGTTTCTCCCAAAAATATTTTCATTGGGAGTCGAGTGCTTTTTTATTTAAAGAAAGTGGGTCGCGGGCGAAAAATGTTTGCGCACCACTGTAATACGGAGTGGGCGTGGTTGCTCGCAAAGGTGGCAAAAATTATATACCCGGCATCACGCTTGCCATTATTCACCGCCCCTGTAATATTATTCAAATTATTTGCGGTATTTACGCCTTGTTCACACTGCATCCTTCGGCGACGGTGTTACTTGCATCGAAATTTTTTTTAATCGATCTCAGATTTTTAACAATTTCGCGTCTAATGGTTTGGGAGTCTGTGATTGGTTTAAAAATTTTCGATGCGACTAACACGGATGCAAAGTGAACAAGGCCTTACTGAAGCTCTCGCAAAATTTTCTTTGACATATGCTATGGTGCTGAAATTTCAAAGAACTTCTTTTTCTAATCTTAAATGAAATGCATAAAGCTTCATGTAAAATGATTCTCGAACTGATGAATTACCCGTATCAACACTAGATCTTCCCAACCAATGAAAATGACTGCTTTTTAAGTTTAGTAGAGAAAAGGTATATGTCAATTATTCGTAGTTCTAGCGCTAAAAGAATATTCCGTGTTCTTGAAAAATTATTTTTGTCTGAATACTCTGACTACTTTGAGTAGTGCAAAACTGCGGTGACATTTTCGATGTTCTGTCTGGGTAAAATTCGTCGCATTCAGTCAAAAATTCACGGTGAAATCGAATAGTCGATTTCAATAGCCAATCTCTAAAGAAGTTAATGTTATTTCGGATAATGGGAAGCTACATTTAAGGCACTTTAACAAGAAAAGTTATGTTTCCAGCACGTATGAGAGAAAAATAATTAAATAGCCTTGTGTTTAAAACTCGATTCAAGGAGAAATCCCGAACGTGATTCATCGGATATTCTTTTTCACAATGAGGAACTTGTGTTGGACCCTCAATTAAAGAATGCAGTTCACGTATATATACCATTGATTTCTTGTAGTTAGTGCAATTTGATTCGGTAAAATAAAGTAAAATGTTAAGTTAACATCGAAGATCAGTAATAATTTCAAAAGATGATTGTTGGTTCTTTATTTGGACAGTAATGAAGCAGCCTCAATTTTACGAATATTTTTGCTAATGCTTTGAAATGCCCCAAAGAAAATGTTTTGTTTATGAGTATCAAAGTTTTCAAAATATACCGTGATAAGAGAGTTCCAAACGAACTTGACTTCAGTAATTAGAAGATGTAATGTCAATATATTGTTGCCTTGTTTTGATTCTTACGAACCCTAGACATGCTAAATCAATCAGAGGGTCCAAGTGCCTTCCCAGGAAAGCCTAGTTATTGTGCCCAGATAGATATTTTGCTAATTTTAAAAAGAAATTCTGGAGGAATTCCAAGTAGGCATATTTTAAGAAAATCCCTTTAATAGAATCCTTTTAAGAAAATACATAGAAGAAAAATTTTAGAAATGGTTTCTCAGACCAGTTTTAACCAGTTCCGTTAAAAAACTTCGGTTCTCAGGGTCGGATATTCATACTAGGTAATTAGGAAAGAGCGCGCGCGCACACACACATACAGATACATATATGTATATATATATATATATATATATATATATATAAGATAAAATTTATCCATCATTTATCCAATAATTCAATCCATCTAGAATACATTTCAGCATGGGTAACGAGCAAACGTCGACTGCAGAAGTCTTTTTTTCGCATCGAAATGCGACGAGTACCGAGGTATGACTTTATATACATACATACATACATACATATATATATATATATATATTACATTACAATACATTATATACAGAGGGTTCAGTCAAATGACGTCAGACCATTTCCATCTAGAAATTTACATGCAAAATGTGAAACTGTTTTGTGTCTTTTACTGGCTTGAAAACACGATCATAAAAAGGTAATTAACAACTAAAATTTCATACTTCGATCAGGCAAATCAGCAAATTGAAAGTTTCTTGATCAATTCTGAGCGTGTTAGAATACCCGAAAAAACGCACAATCAAGACAAAAAATTCTCTTGAAAATACAGTATGCGCATGTGGCCTCACTTCCGTGAACATGGCCTGTAGGATATATCATAAATGTTACACGTAATCAGAGGTAAGAGGCTATTTATAAGGGGCTCTAGTGTTGAAATGGCAAATGCAAATTAAGCCGGGTCTGATCTATTCCTTGTCAGGACATTCACTTGCATTGTTGAGGAATGCTTCATGACCGCGGTGACCTATTATTTGGCCCTTTTTGTATTGAAATGTTGCCAGAAAATATTCACCAAAATTAAATGAGTTTATTTTTCTATGGGGTATTTCCTTTGAGGACTCGCTGAAAATTTAAGATAAAATGCCCAATTTTTATGCGCACCTGAATTTTTGTACAGCACGAATATCAACAATCAACAAGAAATATCAATATACTGCATTTTTATAAAGGAAAAGGGCTGCGTTTATTAGTCTCGTGATGTATTCAAGAAAAAAAAAATGTCGCCTAATTATCCTGCAAGTGAAATTCAAGCGAAACTTACCCAGCATGTCTAAAAAACGAAGAAATAGTCTATGCAACAATAATCACCAGTCACAAATACTATCAACAATGCACAAATGCCAACAATCTGCATCAACAATGCAAAAATATCAGCAATCAACAACAAATATCAATTTTATCGCATTTTTCAAAAAGGGAAGGGACGGAAAAACACAGCATTTATTAATTTCGTGTTATCTTAAACAAGCAAATAAACAGACAAAAAAAAAGGTGCCGAATCATCCTGGAAAGGAAATTGCATTGAAACTTAGGCAGCATGTGTAAGAAACGTTGAAATAGTCTGTGCAACAATAATCACCAGTCACAAACATCAACAATGCACATATGTCAACAATGTACATCAACAATGCACAAATATCTACAATTAGCAACAAATATCAATTTTATTGTATTTTATTAAAAAAGAGAAGGTGCAGAAAAACGCCGCATTTATTAATCTCGTGATGTCTTCGATGAAAAAAAAATAGCGCACAATCATCCAGCAAATGAAATTGTATCGAAACTTGCGCAGCATGTTTAAGAAACGATGAAATAGTCTGTGCAACAATAATCACCAGTCACAAATATCAACAATGCACATATTTCAACAATGTACATCAACAATGCACAAATATCTACAATTAGCAACAAATATCAATTTTATTATATTTTATTAAAAAAGAGAAGGTGCAGAAAAACGCTGCATTTATTAATCTCGTGATGTCTTCGATGAAGAAAAAAAAAATAGCGCACAACCATCCTGCAAATGAAATTGTTTCGAAACTTGCGCAGCATGTGTAAGAAACGATGAAATAGTCTGAGCAACAATAATCGCCAGTCACAAATATCAACAATGCACATATGTCAACAATGTACATCAACAATGCACAAATATCTACAATTAGCAACAAATATCAATTTTATTGTATTTTATTAAAAAAGAGAAGGTGCAGAAAAACGCTGCATTTTTTAATCTCGTGATGTCTTCGATGAAGAAAAAAAATAGCGCACAACCATCCTGCAAATGAAATTGTATCGAAACTTGCGCAGCATGTGCAAGAAACGATGAAATAGTCTGTGCAACACCCTGTCGTACAAATTCTGAGGATCGGAAATTGAATCCTTAATCCAGACACGCACCCAGATAAACTTCCGGGGAAAGGGGGACGGCCTCTCTTTCTACCTGCATTTCTGAAACTTAAGAGTAAGTAGCTAACCTCTGGGTGCCGTATAAGCTGTAAACGACTTTCAGCGCCGTAAACAAACATACTGCGTCTAGACAGATTGTGAAGTTTTCTAACTATTAAACTAACAGGGCTTAATTCTGGAAATATTGCATATAAGAACCAATGGATGTATAAGCGCTATTCTTTGTGTACACAGTGTTCATAATTATTAATTCTTGAATATGCTAAAGCTTCTTCCCACTCGGTTCCGCAATATCTCTTATTGGAGAAACTGTGGATGAATATTTTGAGCTTAGTTGTAAGTTAATTTAGAGTTGTTATTAGTACAGTAAGATGAAACTCTTACTTTAAAGTTTTAGCAGTCGAAATAGTTCTGAATGAAGTTTATTTGCCAGTAAACTTGGTTTGAGTTAACATATATCGCTAGATTCTCATTATAAATACTATAACAGAACTTTGTAAATTAGGTATTCCAAATTAAAGCAATTTACTAGGACTGGTTTGTTTTACTGGCAAAATTCATCACCGCAAGTAATAACACAAATCATATTCTCGTAAGATGCTTGTAAAATGAAAACAAACAAATCCTAAATAAACGAAATTATAATGTAACTAGCTGAATACCCGTGCTTCGCTACGGAGTATATTCAAATGAAATACAACTGTCAATATATGCAATTAATGCCCAAAATAAATAAATAAATAAATAATTATAATAAATACAATGGTCAATGTATGCAATTAATGCCCCCCCCCCCCAAAAAAAAAAGATAAAAAAATATATGTTTATAAAAAAATCTTAACGGATATTTTTATAGACAAAATAATGCAGAAGAAAATATTCAAACTAAATACAACGGTCAATGTATGCAATTAATTTGTATGTTTAATATCCATAAAACATACTAATTTGAATTAAATTCTTAAAAAACTTCCATCTCAATTAGTCAAGTGCTTAAATTTTACCTTTTACCGTATTTTAATATTTCTTTTGTCAATTAATTACGTTGTTATGCACGTGATGCAAAATTAATTTAAAGTATCGCAAAAAGAAAAGAAACCACGTGATGAGCATTTAATAAATTAAATTCTAAAAATTAATCTTTAAAAATTCACCAAAAATCAGAAAATGGAGGTAAAGATTCGAAAAAGATTTCATTTTTAAAGGAATTTTTATGATCTTTCTCGTGATGTAAATTTCATAACCCTCAGATTATTATTTTAAATGCAAACTTTAAAAAAAAGTTACAAAAACAGTTTAAAAATTAAAGTTTTAAAAAATCTAAGAAGAATTTTTCTAAAATATTTCTTAGTTCACCCCTACACTGTAAGAAGAATCGTCATTCAAAATTTAAGTCCTTTAGGTACAGTGGTTTGGTCTGTGCGTTACCAGTCCGTCAGACACGGAATTGTTATACAGTGGACGCTCGTTAATTCGAACTCAAAGGTTCTCAGAAAAAAGTTCGAATTATCCGAAGTTCGAATTATCCGATGTTAAGAGAAAATATATAACTTTAAATGTGTATCACTGAAGAAGAAACTCTCCTAGTATGTATAACCCCAGAAAATATATTATACTATGTTATCTGAAGTTAAACATATTAAAAAGCAATACAGACTTACCTTAATCATAAAATGAAGCAGAAGATATGCAGTATAAAGTAAACTTTTATTAAAAATATGAATTACACTTTGGGGAAAAACTGTAAAATGGATGTTTGGTTCTGTTTATGATGCCTACATTGTTCAGCCAGCTTCTCGATTTGAAGTAAACATTTCAATTCATTTTCAGAGGAAGGTTCCATCTGAATAACTGCTTTCAGAGTTTTAATAGAGTCCATTATGGCTTTGTCCATTATGGCCGCATTAAAAATATCTTTCTGCAGGTAAGTAGAGAAAAGCCCTGGCAGTTTCCTACCGATATTAGTGCATACGTCTTCGTTTACATCAGAGCTTTGGCCACATACAGTTTCATAAGAAATATTTTGCCTTGACTTAAATCGAGAAAGCCATCTATCACTGCATTTAAAATCTTCAATACCCATTCGAATTGCCAATTAATCAGCCTTCGTCAGCACTAGGGGTCCATTTATCGGAAAATTTCGAGATCTAACATCCTGGAACCATAGCAGTAGAGCTTTTTCTAGATCTTCTTGGAACGCATTTCTCATGCGTTTCCTTCCTCTAGCAATTTTGATTTTTCGCATGAATCTAAAATTGACTCCTTGTTTTTCAAATTAGTTGACAAGGCATTTTTTAATTCCATAGTTAGCTGCTAACTTTGTTTTACATTCGCCATTCTCTACCTTCTTTACATCGCCAATTTCTACCTTTGTCTCCAAAGTTAGGGTTTTGTACTTTCCACGTGTAGACATCCTGAATTTTTACACGTTCACACCACACAATGAGGAAGAAAAACTAGACCACATTAACTTGTCTGCACTGCATTTATAACTGACGCAGCTCCCTAGAATCTGTAGTAAAGACTAGTTTTTCTGAAATTCTAAGAAAATCGATCCAAATAAAGAAAAATTGCTTTTTCCGTTTAGCACTAATAAGAAGGACAATAGCTACTAACGTTTAGCGGACATGCAATAGTCTAGGAATGCAGGCATGTGCCTCTTTACACAGAAAAGAAATTTTGACACACAAAATAATAAATACAGTGTGTATTTTCTCCATTAAACGAGGAAAAAGAATTTTTTGTTGTCAAATTTTTAGTTCGAATTAACCGAAGTGATAAAAATTTAGTTCGAATTAATGAGATATTTTTAACATTAACTCCAATACAAGTTTTTTTGGGGCCTTTGGATTAGTTCGAATTAACCGAAAGTTCGAATTAACCGAGTTCGAATTAACGAGCGTCCACTTTATCTATATAGATTACCAAAGTAAATAACAAAAATAAATATTGTAATTTTAATAACTTATTTTATAAATCCCTAATAAATTTTTAAGCCAATGAATTCACGCTTTACTATAGTGAGGTTTAAATAAAAATAAAAATAAAAATTTTTTTTAATAAAAAAAATTTAAAAAAAGCTGACAAAATGTGACATAGTAAAAATACGAGTAAAAATAGTTTAATAGTGACGTCGTAAAAATAGTTTAATTTAATAAATGATGAAATTCATCAAAATATACAGATATAAGCGAATATTTAGACTATTTTTTAAACCTCTGAATTTGAAATTACGAGAATAAAATTTCGAATGCATATTTCTAAACGTTGTTGTAGCTCTTAGAATTCTACTAACTGTACCTGGAACTGTCGCATAGCTGAGCGCAGTTTTTACAAACTGAAAATATTTAAGAATTATCTATGAACAACAATAACTCAAGACGAACAGAACGATCTAGCAATAATTTCTCCAGAAAAGACGATATGAAAAATAATAAACTATTGAGATGCAATCCAACAATTTGCTGCATTAAGGGCTCGGAGAATAATTTAGAAATTATTTTTTTGACATCACAAATTATATTCAAATGTATTTACTTTTTATACTTTTTTAAAGTTCTATAATTTTTTAAAATTTTATAGTTTTTAAAAATAAATATATATTTTTTCAAAAATGTCCGTTATTCTATTAAGGGGTCAGGTACCTTTTATCCCTATGTTAAATCCCTATATCCCTATGTTAAATCATCAGTGGTTATGAAAATGTTTTATTCAGGAATATGAAAATTTTACTGTGAATTAAACACACTTTTTTCTGTATAAATATGGCTCTTAATTTTTTCTAACTTGAAGATAATTTTTTTATTTTTTTAAAATTCAACCATTGTTTTTTTCAATTTTATGCCATTGCGCGCAGAATTGCGTCCGTATATTAATGAATATACATATATTTTTAATTTTAAAATTAAGTTGCATAATATATATTTAAAATGACAAACGTTGAAATCAAAATTTTTAGTTTTTCATAGAAAAAAAATTTTAATTTTTTTTTAATTTCAGAAATTTTTTTGATAAATTTTATTGTAATTCAAATTTTTATGGTAAAAATGACATAATTGTTCGTCGATTTACTGATACTTGTTTATATTGAACGTGCATAAAATTTCACGGTATTCTAGCCAACTGCTCTGGTGATACGCGCAATCACATAACAATGAAAAAAACAATGGTTAAAATTTTAAAAAATTAAAAAATTCCTCTTCAAGCTAGAAAAAATTGAGTGAAATATTTATAAAGAAGAAATAGGGATTAACTCACAATAAAATTTTCATATTTCTTAATAAATTATTTTAGTAACTACTGGTGATTGAAAATAGGATATGTTTGTCGAGTATCTTGGTCTTTAAAAGGTACCTGACCAGTGGTTCTTAACCGGGGGTGCGAGTGAGCATTTCTAGAGGTGCTAATGCACGTATTGAAATGGAATTTGAAAAACTGGACAATTCTGGTGTACTCAATTAAAACTTTATCCAGAACTAGCTGAATACCCGTGCTTCGTTACGGAGTACATTCAAATTCAATACAACGGTCAATGTATGCAATCAATGCCAAAAAAAATAAAAATATATTCAT
Source organism: Dolomedes plantarius (assembly GCA_907164885.2). Taxonomy (NCBI): domain Eukaryota; kingdom Metazoa; phylum Arthropoda; class Arachnida; order Araneae; family Dolomedidae; genus Dolomedes; species Dolomedes plantarius. The sequence goes on from OU015500.1 coordinate 27,074,547, forward strand.
AAAAAAAATCGTAACGGATATCTTTATAGAAAAAATAATGTAGAAGAAAATATTCAAATTAAATACAACGGTTAATGTATGCAATTAATTTGTATGTTTAATATCCATAAAACATACTAATTTGAAATAAATTCTTTAAAAACTTCCATCTCAATTAGTCTAGTGGTTAAATTTTATATTTTACCATATTTCAATATTTTTTGTCAATTTATTTCGCTGTTATGCCCGTGACGCAAAATTAGTTTAAAGTATCACAAAAAGAAAAGAAACCACGTGATCAGCGTATAATAAATTTAATTCTAAAAATTAATCTTTAAAAATTCCTCAAAAATCAGAAAATGGACGTAAAGATTCGAAAAAGATTTCATTTTAAAGGAATTTTTATGATCTTTCTCGTGCTATAAATTTTATAACCCTCGGATTATTATTTTAAATGCAAACTTTAAAGAATGTTACAAAAACAGTTTAAAAATTTAATTTTTAAAAAATCTAAGAATTTTTCAAAAATCTCTCTTAGTGCACCCCTACACTATAAGAAGAATCGCCGTGCAAATTTTTTGCCCTTTAAGTCCAGCGATTTGGTCTGTGCATTATATGTCAGTTAGTCAGTCAATCAGTCAGTTACGGAACTTTTTTATATATATAGATTGGTAGATGCAGCATTAGCAGTGGCGTAGAGAGCATAACTGGCGCCCGGGGTACGATAGCTTTGTGGCGCCCCCCCTGAAAAACATATAGTAATATAATATATAAACCCTATACTGGCGCCCTCGATAAATATATAATAACATAATATATAGACCTTATACTGGCACTCCCCCCCCCCCGAAAAGCATATAGTAACATAATATATAGATCTTATGTTGGTGCCCTCCCCGAAAAACATATAGTAATATAATATATAGACCTTATATTTGGGCCCTCCCCTGAAAAACATATAGTAATATAATATATAAACCTTATAATGGCGTCCACCTCGAAAACATATAGTAATATAATATATGGATCTTACATTGGCGCCCCTCTGCGAGGGGCGCCCAGGGCATGATAGACTCCCTTGTCCCCCCCCCCTTTGCTACGCCACTGAGCTTTAGAGACATTTTTACCATTTGCCAGCACTTACCTTTGTGAAATGAGTTTTACGTCATTTTTGCACATCAAAACAAAAGCCAGAAATCGCTTAAATGCATCTGATGACATACGCGTGGCTTTTTCAAACAAAGAGCCTCGTTTTAAAAGAATAATTATGAACAAACAACAACAATGTAGCCATTAAAAGTGTAGATATTGTTTTATATGTAATAATATAGTATGTATTGTAAATGTATTACTTTTTTATGCAATAAATAAATTATCTTGCAATAAATGTCTATTCCTAAATAAAAAATAGAAACACATTTTTCAAGGGGGTGTTGACTATTAAAAAGGTTAAAAACCACTGCAGTAGATTATTGCTAATAAACATACATTACTTAAGAGTCCCTCTAAAATTTTTACAGGCGCAGTTTTTAAAACTTGCCTCAGATGCCACAATTGATCGGCCCGGCTCTGTATACATGTATTACATATGAATAGTGGTACGTAAATTTCGCAAAAAAATTACAATATATAAAATTCGACATTTATGCGCAATACTATATATATATATATATATAAATTCAAAAATTTCGCATTTATTAAAAAACTCAAAATTTTACTCATTTGGTTAGGTAAGTATCAAAATTCTTAGTTAAAAGCTAACATTGTAGTAGTCTCCACATTCTCTTCCTTAAGTCTTTAGCAATAAGTAAGAAGCAAATTTCGAGAGTGAGATCTGTCAGTGAAAGACCGTGAATGATCTTAGATAAGCAATTATATTAATTAATTATTACTATTATTACCTAATTTCGTTTAAAAAGCCGTTTATCACCGAGTTTTCGCCGAAAAGTAGTTAAAAAATAATTTTTTATGCATTCGCTCATATCGGCAAATTTCGCATTTATTCATATCTATTTCGTAAATACGAAAATTACGTATTCCTACAGCGAACTTTTAGCAAAAAAATAAAGCAATAGCTTCTATGAACAATTATTCCCATGGAAAATGGACGAATTATATGGTCGCTCGCCGCAGATGGCGCAATATATCATTTGATCTATTTATTTATTTTTTTAAATTAATGATTGTTATGGAAACGTTTTTTTTAAAATTTGCTTTACAAATTTTAAAATTTATTCTATAAAATGTCATGCCTGCCTATTTTGCGCCTGTTTATAGAAGTGGCTATGTATCGACTATTAAACGAAATAAAACATCAGGGGAGAGAAATCCTAGTTTATTTTCTACTCCTAAGGTAAGATAAATATTATCATTTCATATGTGTATTTGCGGCATAACAGAAAGAGAAAAATATGTCTGTTATTTCTGGTAAATAAACCTAAATTTAAAAGAGCTAAAATTCTGCCGGAAAGAAATGCGTTTTGTTTTTTAATAATCCTCTATATCCTATCAGAAAAATATTTTAATTTACATTTTGATATATCTGCACAATTTGCCACGTTGTCCGAGCGTAAATTTTATACCTAGCATACATTTTTTTGTTACAATTATATATTAATTGTGTATGCTGTTAATTTCAATTCTAATCATGCCTAGCTATGTAGTAATGTTAAAATTAAGAAAACAATCAAAATTATAGTTTTACCTATGTACTATTAAGTTTAGGCCTTTATTTTATATTATATACCTAATTGAAATGAATTACTCTATTAACTTAATAATTGAACTGAATAATATCTTACATTACGTCGTTAAAAATAATTTTGGTTATTAAATTAAACTACATTTCTATTGAATTTTTAATTCCCTTGTCAGTATGAATAAATAATATTGTCAATATCTAAAAAAAAATCATGTTTAATTATATTTTGAGAATATACAAAATAAAACCAATTTATCTTTTCTATTTTGTTTGGCATTTTGTTTATTTTTATTTATTGTTTGGTCCCTGAAAATTTTTTAATCATTAATTTTCCAACCTGAAAGTAATACTTCCAGTCTTAAAAATTGCAATCTAAGATACTTCAATGATTATTTTTTTAACAATGATAATAATTCAAGGTGCTGTGGATTAATTACTGAATATTAAACATCGAATTGACTTTCTAAAAAATTAGTCATGATTGGAAATTCTTTTGTGATTATTGATACAGGATGTTGCTTTTCTTTGTGAAAGCTGTCATGTATAATGTTTTGTTCATATTTATCTGTAAATAAAAATATCATTCTTATATAATGTTCTAAAGCAGTGGTTCTTACCGGGGGTGCGAGAGAGCATTTCTAGGGGGACGAGAGAAGGTTCTAAATTTTTAATGAAAATTACCGCCTAAAAAAAGAGCCTCGTTTTAAAAGGATAATTATGAACAAACAACAACGTAGCCATTAAAAATGTAGATATTGTTTTATATGCAATAATATAGTACGTATTGTAAATATATTAATTTTTCATGCAATAAATAATCTTGCAATAAATGTCTTTTCCTAAATAAAAAATAAAAATACATTTTTCAAGGGGGTACGAGAGCTTATTTTCAGATTCAAGGGAGTGTTGATTATTAAAATGGTTAAGAACCACATTTCTAAAGGGAAGCGTTTAATCAAAAAACAAATGTGCGATATTTTCAGATATAATAAGGTATTGGTTTTTGATGCTACCCATATCGTTAGTTAAAATTTAATTTCTTTGGCAATCATAACTAATCTGATATTTTTATTTAATGTACCAGATTGTCTGTGAGATTAATTTTTGTATCAAAGATATTTTTTATTTTAAAGTTACATGCTATGTTGTTAATTTCAATTGTTTTTATTTATGAAACGCTTATTTGTCACTGAAATCTATTCGACATATTTTGTGATATATTTTTTAATCGTTCACAGAAATCGTTCACAAAAAGTAATTTCTCAACTTCAAATTAAAACTTTTTCTCTCCTAAATATTAGTAAAAAATACTTAGTGTCTACTAATAATCTTTTGACTATGAAATCTGTTCTTTGTATAAATGGTAAATATCCTGAAATCTTATTGTTAAATTTAATCACTATTAAATTAGTTTTGATAAGTAAATAACTATTGATTTTTGATAAGCAATGTTGTCAATATTAACTATTATGTAAAATCTGTTGGGTGTAATTTTTGTTGAAAAATAATAAATCAAAAATATTTTCAGATCTTTTTACTATGAAAACAAGCAAACCCATACTTCGTGAAAATGGAACACTATAGCTGATTGTTTTTGTTAATGGCATTTGGTTTTTTCTTTTTAATTCACTAAAAAATTTCATAATCAGCATTTTACCAACTTGAAAGTAATACTTCCAATCTTAAAAAATGGGATTTGAAATACTTCAGCAATTATTTTTTTTACAGTGAAAATAATTCAAAGTATTGTGTGATTAATTACTGAATATTAAATACTGAATTGACTTTCTATTAAATTAGTATTGATTGGAATTCTTTCGCCATTATTGATAGAGAATTTATTTTTTTTAGCTGTTAAGATTGATATATTGCTCATATTTATATGTACATAAAAATATTATTCTTATATTATTGTGTATATGTGTTTCGATTAAACAGTAGTATTTTAAACTTAGTTTCCGTATCAGATTTCCGTCACAGTTCTTCAGTTTAATTTCATTTCCTACCTTGGCCCTCAAAAATTCTGAAAAAGAATAGTATAATGAATACTCTTCATGTGTCAGATGTTTGCCATCTCATGTTTAGTCACTATGTACTCAGATGCTGCGGCTAGTGTTTATTCTTGTATGTGCACATAACTAACTAGCTCTAGAAAATGTATCATTATTTACTCATTTGCTCTCATATTTTTAAGGAAGTTGCCCAAAAAAGACAGTTTAAATAGACATTTTAAATTAAAATTAACAACTTTTAAGTTAAATAGGTAAATTTATATTAAATACGCTTTCAGGAAAATAACCTATTTTAACTTGAAAAATAAAAATCCATATGTTACGGCCAAAGTCCGAAGTCTGGCCAATTCTCAAAGTAGTCGGCCACTGCTAGTATTGGCCAAGTCACTCCTAAATAATCGAGAATTTGCGACTACTTCGGCCAATCCGCGATGCATCCGACAATCAACAGCCAGTTTGCGAATTACTGAAGAAAAATTGTCCGTTTACTCTTTGATTTTGAAGTGATTTTTTGCTACTTTCACCAAACTAAACGTATTTTCCCAATAATAATATGAGTTAATATAATGGTAATAATATGAGTTAGAACTGGTATGATCAAGTCCCTTAACTGCACGATCCAGCTCCGTTAAAGTTCTATCTTTGACCACTTTTTCTTGGACAATTCGTGAACGGGCCATTGATTGTCGGACGCATCGCGAATTGGCCGAGGAAGTCGTAAATTCTCGATTGTTTCGGGCTTTGGCCAAGTGACTTAGCCAATGCTGGAAGTGGCCGGCCATTTTGCGAATCGGCCAGACTTCGGACTTTGACCGTAACGCATGTTATTACTATGGTTTCTGTTTCAAAGAAGATGGTGGACACGTCGAGTGCAGTGGCGTAGCGAGGGGTGGGCAAGGGGGTCTATCATGCCCCGGGCGCCACTCGCACAGGGGCGCTAAATGGTCCTTTTCACTAATTCTATATATTATATTACTATGTTTTTCGAAAGGGGGGCGTCAAAAAGGTATCGCGCCCCGGGCGCCAGTTATGCTCGCTACTTCACTGGTCGAGTGCTCCATTTAATGGCAACGACTAAATGTGAGGCACTTTTATGATACGGCCCCTTGACCCCTTTTTATAGCTTCATGGATAAAAATAAATTACAAGATAAAAGGAACTTTTTATATACCATGTTTTTAAATTTTCTGTTGAATCATATAAACCTGACAATTTTATGTATTAATAAATACTTTTTAAAATTTTTTTGATGAATTATCCCATCAACTTGAAAGAAAATGAAGTTAAATGGAAGTTAAATTACGTTTAACTTTTCGTTCCCGTTCCGGCCGACAGATGGCTGCACCAGTCTACAAAACAAAATTAACTGAAAAAGAATTCAATTCTGCTTAAAGATGGCTAAAAGTATTAAAATAATGCATTGTCATCGTGTTCTGAGCTGTTCTAAAAGTTTCAAATGTCTAGCTAGTCGGGAAGTTATTAAAAATCGATTGCAAGATTTGTACCGGACAAACAAACACACACACACACACACACACACACACACACACACACAAACAAACAAGAAAGTGAGTTAATAAAAACATGGTAATAATTACGGAGACAATAATATAAGTTTATATTATTTATTTATTTATTATTATTATTATTTTATAGTAAAGAAAGGACAACACTAAGTAATTAAAGAAAAACTAGCTCCAGGCCTTTTTCTTACGTTTTGCATCGCGCTTTTTTTATTCGTTTCACTGCCTTTTTCCTACTGGTGATTTCTGTCGGTTCCTTCCGTTCCCTTCGCATCCACTTACATGGTAATAGAAACACAATTTCACTGTCACACGCGTTGCGGTCGATTGGGAAAGACGATTCATTATCGTTCTAGCAGAGAGTGTACAAACAAAGCTAGGAAGAGAATACCGAATTTCTGCTTATGTATGTCAGGCGCATTCGCTGAATGTAAATGTCGGGGGTACAATTTGAGCGAAACTGCTGCTGCGAAAGCAGAAGCAGCCAGGAAAACAGCAGCTAATTTTAGGTGAGTGTCGGCGCTGGGTGGCCGAAGCAGAGGGCAACCAAGCGAGATCGAAATATGGAAATTTGGTGGAAGGACAACGACTGTCGAATCATTAAACCTCGGTCCTTTTCGTGCCACTGCATCAGTGGACGCCGCTGATTTTCTAATAGCAGTAGCGAGTTATTGCTACTAAAATAAAAATCCTTTTTTCAAAAAATTATATTAAAATATCTATACATTTAAGTTGCTAAGCCTATTCTTTGGGCAATCCGTCAGAGAAAACTACTGCATCAGATTATTTTATTTTAGTCTTAAACGAAAGCTTTTAATCTATAGATGTGTCAAATTTGGTTTTTGTAACCGCAATTTCTATAAATGAACGATAATTTACAATTAAAAATTGCTTTGTGCGCATGCTCAGTGACGTGTTTAAATCTCGCTGTAGATACTCACTAAGTATGAGGCCGCATAAACACATTAATTTGTTTCTGTGCATGTCCAGTGACATGTTTAAATCTGGCTTTAGATACTTACTAAACACGAGGCTGCATTAACACGTTAATTGGTTTATTCCGGGGAATCTCTCTATCTTTCTCTCTGCTATTTTTTTAAATTTTAATTACGTTGGTGAGATATAGAAATAAACCTGACGTAAATTGTTTAATCTTCAGTATAATTTGTGTACTAGTACATTTATTTACTATCTTGCCTTCATGATTTGACGGGTACCAGCTAGTAAAGATTTAAAAAGGAAAAGAAACGCAGAAAACAGAATACGAAAATATGCATTTGCTACTCAGTAATTAGAATAAAATACAGATAGGAATTTTTCCACTCCCCGTGTTAAGTTACGAGTAGTAGCACTCTCAGCTTAACACAGGCAATGGAAGACTTGCGATGTAGACTGTTGTACCGTCTGAAGCCGAAATAGGTACATCAGTTGACATCGATCTTCAATTCCAATGTTAAGCCACGGGTTATTCTTATCTTTACATTTTCCCTGCAACTGATGCAAGTGTTTTTCAAAAATCTTTAATATCATACCTTAAATATCATATTTTAATACGATTTTTAAATGAACTAGTCCTCTGTTATGGCTAATAGCGAGATACATAGGGGTGATTCTCGGGCAATGTTACAGCTTCCATCCATTTACTGTTGTCACCCTTAATGCGAAGGGCGTTTCATCACTGTTGAATTATCAGCTTTAAAATTCAGTTAAAAATCGAAAATTTAAGATATAGTTTTGAAATGAGGTTTATATGAATAAGAAAGCTTTCAGCTTCCAGATGATGTAAATATTTTCTTTGTAAGATAAAAACTCGAGGAGTATCGATATTACATCCACATAGGGGACGATATTTCTTGAAAAACTGTGTTTCATTTTTTGATGAAGATATTAAACTGTTTTAAAATATTTTTAAACAAATGAGGTCTAGTTTGAAAGAGAAATGTCTGTAGTCTTAGACTGTTAAAAAGATCAAAATTCTACGATCCTTTTTTGGCGAGTTATCGTAATCTGAAGATGAAAAAGTCAATATTTTCCCACAAAACATAAAATTAAAGAAAAACTTAAAGTCCGACGAAGATGAGACATGTCTTATTTTGGTCTCCCCATTTTTCTGCATCCATTGGTATCGCTCTCGACCCCATACCCCCAGCGGTTTTGGAGGAGATAGCGTGACAAGCTTTTGACAGCGGCAGCGGAGTTACTTTTTTTTAGAATAGAGATAATTTTAATTTTGGAGTGATAGATATAAGCAGTTTAATGCCATATAAAAGTTTTTCTAAAAGTTAAATTAAATGTTTTCAAAGCTACGTGCTCTTTACTTAAACGTCTACCTACGTTAATGCGCAGAAAACAGATTTTAAAATATATATTTGTTATACAGGTAACCCTCCTAAAACACGGTACATAGGTTCCTAGAAAATGCCGTGTTGTGTGAAACCGTGTTATATGTGACCCAGAGACAGTTCAAAACAGAGGTGTTATGTTCCGAAAACTTATTAAAAGCAAACATTTTTTTAAAATTCCATATAAGCAACTTACTTTTATTAAAAATATAAATGTATGTATAACACAAAACGGAAAGAAACAAAAATATATTATTTTCATTTAATGCGACCTTAATTTAATAAATTTCTTCCTCATCGCTGCTCAGTACAATTAAACGAGAAAGTTTTTTCGACTGAACGATATCACCTTTACTTTCAGAACCTTTTTCTTCATTTAGATTTTTTGCACCTTCTATCTTCAATAAAAAATCTGTAATTTTGGTTTATTTGCTGGTTCTTAGAAGGTTATTGTACGTAGATTCACGGTATGGAGATTGACAATTTTTCAGCTCCGTTTTGAATTTTCGGCTTTTTTCAGCGGAAAGGTCTGCATTCAGGAAAAATTATTCAAGATTTTCAGCTAAGCTTAGGCCTTCTTGTAGTTTTATAGAGTTATAAATGCATAAATTATAATTTGTTTATACATTTTCATGTAAAGCCACTATAAATCATTATTCCTTCCCGTCATTATTTTAAGGTAATTTAGTTTTTAAATGTGTTAAACAAAAATCATGTTGTCTAGTGCTATAGAAATACAGTGTTGTACAAAGTTTTTCCAAATTTTTTTATCGTGTTAAAGCGAAACCGCGTTACAGGTTGCAGTGTTATACGAGGGTTCCTGCAATTTATACTATCGTGTTAGAGCGAAACCATGTTGTAAGATGCCGTGCTGTAGGAGGGCTACCTGTACTGTGATCAGAAAAATACCAATGTAACCAACTGGTTTAAGCAGGGCATCATTACTTAAAAACTCTCATGTGTGCAGCCCCACAAACTGCGTACCATCACTAACTGATTCCCCAAAAATCTCATGATGCCCTAACAGCATAAAGCTGCCTTGTAAACAGCCGCCGGGATCGTAAAAAACAATCCGTAAAACTCTCTCTGACTCCGTGGACGGAAACAACTACTAGCGTTCGTGCCGACGTGCCGACATCCTCTGAACTCTGCTTGCTGAGGAAGGATGTTTGGCAGTCGATCCAATGTTTTCGTAGCTGGTAGCAGCATATTTTCGTATGTGCCTGTATACTAGTTAAAATTGTGTAATTGTGTAAGTAATTGTTATGTTTTCATTAAATTAGTTAAAATGTCACCTAGGTTTCCTTTTTTTATTTTCGGGATCAAATTTACTTTCTCCCTGAAGTCAACAGGTCTCGGTTGTTATGTGACTGTTCCGGCGAATTTGCCACACCAAGAGGAAAATTCCACTATAGCTTAACACGGGAATTAAAGACCTGCGACGTCGATTGATGCACAGCATTACTGGGAAAAAGAAGCTACTGTGTGATGGCAAGTACCACGGGTTGTGAGCTTAAGGCAACCCATTACTTGATCTCGCAAATCTTTAAACACCACTTTAAGCTAAGGATATTTTTAAAGTAATTTTCTAATTACAGATTAGCAAGTGCATATTTAATTTTTTTTCTTTGCCTTGAAGTTTGATTATAGAACGCGTAGTTTCTCAAATTTTCAAAATTGCATTTTTTTACAATACATTAAACTACGGATGTCTATCACTAGAAAATTAAAATAACTTTTTGCAAAAGTTTTTTTGAAAAAAAAAAATTAACGGGTGCACTGCATTTAAACATCTTTCCTACGCAAGAGACCGAATTCAAAAAAGTTTGATTAACAAATTTCCGAGGGAAAAATTTGTCCCAGTTTAGACCACATGAGAAATTGAAGACCTGCGATGTTCATCTGTTGGTTGGTAACGCTACGGTCATTTTTTGCTACTCGATGGCTAATTAGACCGGGACATACCGCTTAAAGCAGATTCCGAACGACTACAAACATCCATGCGACAGTGGGACTGGAAACCACAGACTCCGGTACCGACCGCTAGCACCCTAGCCAGTTGGCCATCGTCCGGCACGAGATGTTCGCTGATGCGCCGCCTTATGGAACCCAAACTGCCCTATGTGCGAAATCTCAGCTAAAAATCTAAGAATTTGGTAAGAATTTTTCTCATGGAGATGACGCCGGCCCTGTCAAAAAGTTCGATTTGCGCCCTTTTCCTTTTTCTTTCCTTTTCTTTTCTTTTTTTTTTCTTTTTGTAAAGAAAATATCGTTTTACCCTTGCCTTGCAGTCAAAAAGAATAAAGTTAGCAGCCTCCATACTTTGATGCTTTGGTGCATTCAAAAGATAACGATATGCCAGATTATGACTCTCTTCCTCTACGTAGACTTGACTACTACCACTCACCACAATAACCTGTCACAACAAGCTTAACACACTTCCAGCCTCAGTGTAACACACTGTCACCTCTATCACCCCCTCTTAGTCTTTAAGTTCTCGTTTTGCAGTCTTCCATCTGGTAAATGAGATTTCTCTGTATATATAATGTAGTGGGCCGTCATAAATCAGAAGTTGGGCGAACGGGAATACAAAAGAGTATGTTTGATGAAAGTCTTGGATATACAGGGACGCACACGTTACATTTATATTATTTACAAGGAAGGTTAATAAAAAATTACATCTGGATTCAATAGTCTTAAGAGTAGTTTCTTTAAACAGTGCGCCGTCGTTTCAGCATTTTGCACCTAACGTTACGAGACCATCTTTACTCGAAACGACTTCTGATCTCGTCTGCCCGCCAAAATTCATAGCGCACTCAATTCGAGGCGAAACCTTCTCTTCTGGAGTTGTAGCAACGCTTCGTCAGCAGCTAGACGTCACAGAGGCGAACAAGTGGTTGAAATATGAGGTGGGAGAGGACAGTTTACTACAATAATGTTCCTGATTTATACAGGTTAAGTATTAATCGCACTACTGCTGTTTTAAATGTTACTTCAGATTTCATGCATTATCAGCATTAAGTACCCGGCGTTGAGCAGGCCTCTTATACTTAGAACATCGGAACTTGTGAAAATGTGAAAACAAATGATATACTGGAATTAATTCATTGTGGTTTAAAGTTCACAAATTCTTATTGTGGATCACCTTGTATAGCTAAATTACGTATATGCATGTATGTATTCTTGTAATCTGTAAAATCTACTATTCAATTTAAATTTTTGCAATTAATAAAAAAATAATTACTTCTCCCTACCGTGATGTGGCATGACCAGAATCACATCAAAAGATAATGCTGAGGTGGAAAAAAAGCTTAAAAGTAAGTTGAGGATATTATATTGCGGCAACAAATTGTCAAGAGAATTGGAGAACGAGAGAAGGGGGTGATTCTGCAACTCACAGTATCCTACATTTTTCTTCGGAGAGTTTACAAAATTTGGTCTCGATCGGTTAAAAGTGTTTATGGAAGGCCCGGGTAGCAGACTGATAGAATTTCAGTTTCACGTATGCAGGTTTGGTATAATTTAGTAAAATATTTTAACGTATTATTACGTTCATCCATAACGGTCCTCCGGAAAGCAAAATTTCAGATGTCCTGTGTCGCGAGTTATAATTTTGGCAGCGCGCCAAACCCAGTCTGTATCGCTTGGGCAAGCAGTAAACAGTTAACCAGAAATGTACGAAAATGCGTCAAAATTTTTACTGCCACACACACACACACACACACACACACACACATATATATATATATATATATATATATATATATATATATATATATATATATATATATATATAGGGTGAGCCTAAAGTTCGTAAAAACTTTTAAAATTCATAAAAAAGGAAAAAATTATGATAAAGAAGTGCGGTTTGTAAGAGAGGGCTCACAAGGAAGTTGGATTTTTTTTTAGCGGCAACAACAACAACAACAAGAAAAAGTTTAAAAAGTCACTGGTATATGGCACTGACATGCGAAAGATTCAGGAGTATTTTGCAAATCAATCTTGCAAAAAAAAAGACCGTGATACACGAGGATTACTCATTCGTTTTCAGAATGTTATGGTATATGTATATATGTACATACGTACATATATATAGATACATATATACATACAAAAGAGGTAAGCAGCAATAAGTAATCCTACGTTAATAACCCGTGGTAGTTTCGTTAGAAGGGACTACCTGAAATTTTTTTGGGATGTGAAAACGCTTCAAACTCTTTCCCATAAATTGATCACAATTTCAATTTACGCATTTCCGTCTCACGAAAGTTTCGTGGTAACACTGAAAAACATAGCCAAAATTTTAAAATGCGAGGCAAAATAACTTTTTAAATTTTAGGAGGAAGGAATTATTTCTATTTATACCGGGGATCCCGGAGTGCGACCCTTTTCGCCTAAGAGCAGCGCACGACGCGACATACGGTCATAAATTTCTAAATACCAAACGGTCATAGTCCCGGCAAAGTGGACAATCTCTCTCTCTCTGACTGGGAGGTCTTACAAAAAAGACCTTAATTGCCCCGCGAATGCACAGCTGGACCAAACGTGCGGTCACCACGCAACGCTCGGTGATTTGGGTGAAAACATTCACCGAATTTCACACGTTTTGCTCCATATGAAGATTAAGTAGGATATTCATGCGAAGTAAAATACATTTTCCGAGGCAAAAGAAATTAACAGAAAATCCTCATTTATGAATTGAAATATTTTTTTTCTCCGAATCACGTGCCAGAAATGTATTTGTGAAGTTCGGGATAATAATAAATTTTTTAAAAAAAACCCAGATTAAATTAAAATATGCTTGAAAATCCATTTTTAATCAGATTTACAGTTCTTGGAACCTAAACATTAGATTTTGCACTTGAGCTTAGCAGATAGCTCATAAATTATGAGTATGCTCGGGGAATCTTAAGTACGTTTTGCAAAACATACTTTATTCACTCAAACTGTTGTTCTTTGCCAATGCGGGATACTTGTCAATGAAGACATTCGAACATAATGTGCGAGAATCGTTGGTTGCTTTTAATTGGGGCACCGTATACATCTGGAGGGGAGGGGGAGGGCTCGTACCGTCCCCAACCTCCCTGACCTCGTGCAAGGAATTTCCGGTTTACGAACTGAACGTGTCCATGTCCGGCCTAGACACAAAGGTATATAATGCCGTCTATCGGGATTCGACCCGAGCACCCCCAGTTCCTACCCAGACGTGCTACCATTTGGCAGATAGCAGCCCATCTTGCCAAGTTCATCGTATCGAAGTGCTGCCTCTCTGTTTTTTTTTTAATTACAGAAGAGGTCTTCTGATTCACATACGAGGCTCGTCATGTATTCGTATTTCTGATGTCAGTTTCTTCGCCGTTCTATAGGAACAAACCATAGGAATAGGGTGTTTATAACTTTATAGAAGCGTAATTCTTTCTTTTTCTTTCACGTGGAGATATACATTAACATAATAAACCCAGATTAACAAACGGATTCAGGAAGCAATTACAAACTTTTTAACTCCTGCAGGATTGATTTTTTAGTACCTCAGTACAGCTTTTTTTTTAAAAAAGCAACTTTTTGATTTGTTAGATTTTGTGTCCGTGCCTACATAATATTATTAAACGTGACTAAAACCTGAAAGTATTGACAGTGTGATAAAGTATTAACTTGCTAAATATTGAAATATTAATCATATTTCTTCGTATATTCAGTACTCTTATACAAAGATCTCGAGGAATCCAAACTTTTTTAGAGGAAATCAAGACGCAATTTCTTATATTGAGCACAAAAATAAATAAATAAATATATAATAATAATATAATTTTATATTTATTAATACATTTCAGTATTTTCACAGCACACACGGTACATACTGCATACTAACAAAATGTATTATTATTATTATCATTATTATTATTTTAATGCTCATGACTATTCGGTGTGCGCTTGCAGGCAGCCATTTATCACGTGGCATGAGGTTACGCTTACATATAACAAAACTACTGTAATTATTTTATGTTAACATTAACAGTTTAATACTTTACAGATGTTATTAAAATTATTACAATAAAATAATGAAAAAGTTAATAAGGAATACAAAAATATAACATTAAAAATGCGAAATATAACTTATAAATTCGTTTTATACTTCGTAAATGAGATTATTATAATTATTACTATCGGTCCATACAGAACACCTTCTGTTCCTATCATTAATTCATGTTGTCATAGAAACTTTAGGTTGAAACGCATTTAAAAATTGTAATTGATTAAAATTTAGGTAATTTTGAAATTTAACAATATTAAATTCATAATCTAATATTTTATCATATAAGTCAAAAGTAAAATTACTATGATAATTTACTTTGATGTTAATATCTAAAAATTTTACATTGAAATTATTTTGGCTACTTTGTATTAGTTCCAGATTATGAGGGTAAAAATTGAAGGCCATATTATTACCACTTTTATTAATAACTATTATATCATCAATATATCTATATACTTTATAATTGCTTCTATCAATATTATCAACTTCAAAATAATGTAAGTATAAATTGGCAAGCATACTAGAAGCATTTCCACCTTGTGATATATATATATATATATATATATATATATATATATATATATATATGTGTGTGTGTGTGTGTGTGTGTGTGTTTGTTTATGTGTGTGTGTGGGTAATACCGGCAGTTATAGGCATTTGATCGTTATTTCATCAGACTGTAGTCGTGGATAAAATCACTCGCCATAAAAGTTCAGACAAATTATTTAATCAAATATTAATTTTACATTCCATTTCCAATATCGCGGTGCAGCGACCCGGCGTCATATCATAATGGAACGCGAAATGCGCTATCCGTTCGACAACCGAAATACGTGCACTTCATCATCTCTCAGCTCACAACATGCGTCCTCACCGAACGGCTGACAATCCTAATCTGCTTTGTTCTTTTAGCGCGCTGCCCCAAAGCGCGCCGCAATTGCGTGGGCGTTCAGTGTCTTGTGATCGGTGACTCAGTGCCATGAGCTTCCAAACCTGTACGTGGAACATTCGAGAATGTGACACAATCCTCCGCTGGTTGCATTCAAGGTTATGCTCTTGAACCGAGAGATAGACAACGTATCGTCAGTTTGGTAAATTAGAGAATATTAAAAATAAGTTAGCTTAATGTATGATTTTGATAATTATGTTAATTTTAGATAGTGGGGCCGAATTATTACTTACTTACTTACTTACTTAGACACACACACACACACACAACATATATATATATATATATATATATATATATATATATATATATATATATATATTTATATACATATATATTTATATATGTATATATATATATATGTATATATATATATATACATATATATATATATATACATATATATATAATATATATATATATGTATATATATTTATATATATATATATATATATATATATATATATATATATATATATATATATATATATATATATATATATATATGTAGGAAGGAGTTAGTACTCCTTCCTTTAGAAGTGAATCATTAGACTTAATTATTTTGAACATTTAATTAAACTAGACGATGTTTACAAGACAGGACTAACACTTAGTATGAAATTAAAAAAATAAACACAGAAGCATCAAAAGAGCTAAACATCGGGAGCTTGCAGAACAACACATCCGCTTAAAGTCCTTCGTGCCGCAGTAGTAGGAGTGGAAGTTGTAGTAATAGTTCAGTTGTGTTGCCAAACTCACTCTCACACGGCCGTTCTGACTTTCCAGACGTCCGCGGCTGGGTTGTCAACAATAATTCTGAAAAGATAAAAAAAAGAGCAGAAAAAGGAAAAATATTTCAAAAAATCAAGCAGTGTTCAACACAGTGGTATTGGTGTTCAGTTTCTGCACCACTGTTTCATTTTGTCCGCTGCAGTTGATGTTATGGTTGGACCATCGTGATGCCCTAACTTTCGAACTTCGTAACGATCGTTGGGGTTGATGTTCGTGATCTCATATGGTCCGAAGAACTTTGGTCGGAGCTTTAATCCGGTTCCAAATTGAGTTCGTTGTATTGCCACTTTGTCACCGATCTTGTATTTACAAGCCGGTTTACGCCGTTTGTTATATTGTCGTATGTTTTCTTCCTGTAAACGGAGGATATTTCGTTTAGCTTCGATACGTAACGCTTCTTTGTCATCAAGAATTCTTTGGTGGTGTTCCTCGTCAAGAAGATTTTTAATCTGTAGATCCTCTTGTTGTTTCATTTTAACACCAATTAAAAGTTGAAAGGGTGTGAATTTTGTACTGCGTGTGGTGGTACTATTTAAGATACGTTGCAATCTTGGGACATATTTAAACCATTTGTCAGGTTCATCTAGAGCTAACTTAGTTAAAACGGGAATAATTGTGCCATGAACACGCTCAACCTGACCGTTGCCACGTGGCACACCTGTTGCTATTGAAATGTGTTCAATTGACTGTTCCTGGCAGTAACTTTGAAATTCTGAAGATGTGAATGCGCTACCTTTGTCAGTAATGATTTTTGAAGGGTTGCCAAATGTAGTTTGTTGCAAGGATAATTTGTCTAAGGCATCTTTCGTAGAGGTGGACTTCACGGGATAGATCCATACAAATTTGGAAAAGGCATCAACTACTGTAAAAAGATACTTATAACATTTTTTGTCGACGGTAAAGGTCCTAAAAAGTCGCAATGGTAACATTCAAGGGGTGCATCACCTTTTGGAATGGGGTGAAGGTATCCTTCTTGTTTTCCAGATTTTCGCGAGGACAAAATGCAAGGAATACAGTTCGAAATAATTTCTTGAACTAATTTCTTAAGTTGAGGAATGAAAAATTCACGAGAAACAATTAATTCGGTTTTTTGTGAAGCAAAATGACCTTGTGAATGGGCGTTTAGCACTATTTCTTTCTGCATCATTTGTGGTACTACTAAAAGTTCGGCATCCTGATGAAGTTTATAAAGAATTCCGTTTTTAACAAAAAATTCATCAGAAGGTGTAGATTCAAGCATAGATTTAATTTGAGATATAAATTCATCCTGGTCTTGGGCATTTTTCACCTTTTGAGTGATATCATTTGAGGTAATTACAAGAATGGGGTTACGACTTAAAGCATCAACATGTTTCATCTGTCTACAGGGTCGATGACAAACTTCATAATCAAAGTCTTCTAACATCAATGCCCATCGAGCAATTTTAGCTGGTAGGTCTTTTTTGTGCATCGTTTTTTGGAAAGCATCACAATCGGTGATAATTTTAAATTTTGTTCCCAACAAGTAGTTTCGAAATTTTTTTAGCGCTTCAATAACGGCAAGAACTTCCAGTTCATAACTATGATATTTTTCTTGTTGAACTGTAGTTTTACGGCTAAAATAATGAATAGGATGAAACTGTCCATCATCGGATTGTTGCAAGAGCACAGCGCCAAAACCTAAGGAGCTGGCATCAGTGTGGAGTTCTAATGGGTATCCCTGTTGAAAAACACGAAGAACTGGGTTTTGTGAAAGAATGCCTTTCAGTTGTTGGAAAGCTGCTATTTGTTCAAGGGGTTTGGGAGCTTCAATAACTTGAAATTTTGGTTCAACCTTTTCACTTTTGACGGATTCATTCTCAAGGGCATCATCATCGGCATCAAATATTTTTGGTTCAAGAGTTGCTTTGATAGTTCCAATATCAAAAGCATTATCATCATCGTTATCATGAAGCAAATCTAAATCACTGGCATCAGCATCATCTAAATATTTTCCATCATCATTATCATGAAACAAATCTAAATCATTGGCATCATCATCATCATCATCACGTTCAAAATCAATTGGATTATCCATTTTCTCTACCCTAGAAATCTTATCTTGAGTAGATGTTAGAGGTTTTTCAGACATGCATATTTGGCCCTGATCTTGAATTTGTTTTTCTACAATTTTCTGTTCCGCAAAAGGGAGTCGTCGAGAACGTTGATTTACGGGGATTTCATCTTGTAATAAAATAGTCCTTTTAATTTCAGTGTCTTGAACTTTATGGGGTTTGTAGGAAGTAACGATATTTTGAACTTCCTCACGAATTTCAGAATTCAAAATGTGTGAAAGATCAAATGGGAAAGCTTCGTCATCAGGAATATTAGCAATATTAACGAAGATGTTATTATCAAGAGTAAAACGAATACCGTCTTCATCAAATGTAAATTGGGTTTGCTGCAAAAAGTCGATTCCGATAATCACATCAAAAGGAATCAAGTCATCCTCTAGAACATGTATTTTAGCAGGTAAAGTAATGGTTTGAATTTCGATGGAATCCTGAAAGAATCCGATGCTGTGAACTTGGTTTTTGCCAATTCCTGAAAAGGGAATGTTGGTGGGCTGCAATGGTGGCGAACCAATTCTTCGATAGGGTTTCTCATTGATGAGGGTTGCCTGTGACCCAGTGTCACAGAGTGCTGTCAATTGAATTCCTGCAAGTTGAATGTCAACATGCATGGGATTTTTCGATGAAGTTTCAGGAGAAAGTGCATTTACAGTTTTATCAGAAATAGGTTTTTGAGAATCAGGTTTTGGTTTAGAATTTCGATAACTTTTAGGGCAATTAGCATGAACATGACCAAAACTTTTACATCCGTAGCATTGTTTACCATGTGACTTATTCAAACATTGGTTGCTTTTGTGACCTCTCAAGCCACAGGAAAAACATACTGGCTGTGTATTTGGGCTACGTGTATTATGGACTTTCACATTGAGGTAGGAAGCATCAATTTTTTTCTGATTATTTTGTCTGAAATTTTGTGATCTGTTAAAGATTTGTTCATAAATTTTCAACTTTTCCTTAAATTCAGGGACGGATTTACAACCGTAAAGAATAACTTTATTGTTTGTTGAATCAGGAATTCCGTTTATGACATACTCAAACAGAGAGGAGTCATCGAGAGAACCTTTGTGTGCCAAATCTCTCATAGCTAAGAAATATTCTTGTAGGGTTTCAAACGGTTTCATACGTCGAGATTCCATTAATTTATGTAACTGAATACCGTTAATTTTGTCCGAAAATTCGTCTAATAAATGGTGCTTCAATTGTTCCCAATTTGTAATTCCACGAATAGACCTAATTAAAGTTTGAGCGGGACCAGTTAAACATTTTCTAACAAAAGAAATTTGGTGAATTGGATTGTTTATCTGATATAAACAAAAAAGTTCTTCAACGTCAGATATAAAATTCTCAACACTGTAATTATCACGAGACGAGAAAGGTTTTATTAAATCAACAACGTCTTTCAGACTAAACAACTGGAAAGAGAGATTCGCAGTTTCAACTGAAGGCAATGAATTTTGATCTGATTCACCAACGGAAATGTGTGTATTTTGCTTATTCGAAGATTCTTTTGCGTCAATGGTGGGGGAAAAGGGAGATCTATTTTCCTCTATAACGCTGTTAGTTTGGGATGAACGTGCACCCGGAAGTGAGTCATCATTCACTTCGCATTCCGAAAGATCAGAAAATTCTGCTTTTAATAACGATAAATCAGTAAGACTCATAAGAATGGTATTGGCACATTTGTCTGGGTCAGTTGAAAATTCTAAATGAAGTAGATTACAAATAGAAATCAAGTCTTTAAGTGAAAACTCTTTAAGTACTTTCTGTTTCGTTGCTTCCAACACGAATGGCTGTTTAAAACCTGTAAATTTACGTAATCTGGTACGATTTTGTCTGTCGCCGTCTGTACCAAAAATTAAACGATGTAGAACCTTTATTTGATTCGTACCACCAATTTTTAATGATTTTGCAATATTGGGGTAATCGTTGAGAGTAGCCATAACTATATACTAGGTTCAAACAATTATAGTACACAAATATACAAATATTCAAAACCAAAATCACTAATTATAATACGTAGTTACTCAAATTCAAAAGTAGAAAATAATATTTCAAATCGAAATTTTTTCAAATACCAATTCAATAATAAAATATTGATTCTCAAAATATGCATCAAAATAAGTAATCTTTAAAACAGGTTTTGTTCAAGAAAACAAAATTATGAACTAAAATAAGCATCAAATATCAAATAATAAGTTCTTCAAAATAATTTCTCTGGTTGAAGAAAACAGATGACGTAAATTTAGATATGTATCAAGTTAGATATTACTTCAGCAAAATATTCATCAAATTAATCTTCAAAATAAATCACTGTTGAAGAAAATAGAGGATGTAAATGCAGCATCAAAATAATAGTTAAAGTTCTAATGTTAAAAGCATCAAAATTGGGAAATCGAAAGTATCAAAATTGTGAAATCGAAAGCATCAAAGCATTCTGCAAAATAAAAATATTCTCGCAAGAAAACAGCAGAATTAAGTTCAACATCAAAGCGCATCAAATAAGCAAAGTTGTCATCAAATAAACATTCGCTTCGTCAAAATTATGCATCAAAATAATAATATAATAATCTTCAAAAGTATTCAATTCGCGATCTTTCAAAATATATGTTATGTTGTGGTTTGTTCAAGGAAACAAGATTCTTCAAGTTAAATGTCGAAATTTTCATCAAATCATCAAATAATTTCATCGAAATAGAATTCTCTTCAAGAAAACAGAAGTGATAAATTCAACGTCAAAGACCATCAAAAGTGAATTTAGCATCAATTAAATTCCTGCATCAAAAGAACGTTGAAATATCTTTCAGTTTTCTTAAATCATCAATAAGTTGAGAATTCCCTTAATCATCAAAATTTTCTTGAACAAGCGTCAACGTATGCATCAAATACTTTTAATATGATCCAAGTTACTTACAATTCTGGTTTTGGTTCTCATCATCCCATCAGAGTATCATCAGAGTCCGTGGCACATCACTTTGGCTTTCGCTTTCGATATCCAAATCCAAAATGACAGACAACAGTAATCCAGTCGAAATCAAGTCGAAATCAAGTCGAAATCAAGTCGTATCATCGAAAGAAAATAAAGTTTTTTTTTTTAAGTTCAGCATGCTAGGGGTATTTTTCGAGTCCGAGGGCCGAGCACCCATGTAGGAAGGAGTTAGTACTCCTTCCTTTAGAAGTGAATCATTAGACTTAATTATTTTGAACATTTAATTAAACTAGACGATGTTTACAAGACAGGACTAACACTTAGTATGAAATTAAAAAAATAAACACAGAAGCATCAAAAGAGCTAAACATCGGGAGCTTGCAGAACAACACATCCGCTTAAAGTCCTTCGTGCCGCAGTAGTAGGAGTGGAAGTTGTAGTAATAGTTCAGTTGTGTTGCCAAACTCACTCTCACATATATATATATATATATATATATATACTATATATATATATATAATATATATATATGTATATATATTTATTATATATATATATATATATATATATATATATATATATATATATATATATATATATATATGTACCGGTACTCGTCGGGAACGACGAGTACCGAACAAATTTTTCACATAAGGAATAATGTAAATTAAATTAATTCGTTCCTGAAAACCAGAAATTTCTCATTTTACTGGGCAAATTATAAACTAACGGGGTTGTTTTTTTATACAAATCTTTAAACTAGACAGACGTAATTTACACCAATAATTAGATAAAATAAAATAAAATTCATCTTCACTCAACCTGTACCAAAAGAAGTTGATGGCCTAATGCTATAGTGGGGAAGTAGAGGGGTTATTCCTTGGAAGGGAAGTCTCCTTCCAATTAAAATATCAGGTCCTTGCTCAGGGATTCTCTCTCTTTTCTGTCGCTTAACACCTGCGATCCCTGTTATAGAGTCAGATTTAGGGAGTTTCACTGCAAAGCCATGAAGAGAAACTTGCATCTGCCCACGTTTCAAAATGTTTCTGAACTGAGACATTGTTTGATATATATACAAATCCACATTTCGGCATGCTAGGGGGTCGAGCTTTGTCAGGGTGTTTGCCACTTTTCAAAAAAAATATTGTCATTCAACCCATTTAGAAAACATTTCAGCATGTGTGACGTGCAAACGTCGACTACCGAGGCATGACTGTCACACACACACACACACACACACACACATATATATATATATATATATATATATATATATATATATATATATATATATATATATATATATATATATATATATAAGATTAATTAAAGTAAACTACTAAAATATAAAAATAATAAATAATAATAAATAAATAATAAGTAATAATAACAACTCTTAGTCATAATAAATCTCTAAGTTAACTCAGGTAAAATTGTCCTATAACACAGTATCCTTAGTAAGACTACTGTGTTTCCATTTGCTCCATGGTTGCAAGATTTGTGACGTCAGCCTTCTTACGGTTTCCTTTACTTAACTTCCACTTTGTCTGGCGCCGGGCTTGGTGTTCTATGTTTAAGCAACTGTTTATTAACTTCTTCTTTGTCTTATGGATTGTACGGTGTCTAAGTATGTTTATCGCTCAGATCATACTTCTGAGCAATGAAGCAATCCATTGGTTTTTAGACAGTATCGGCACCGCTGATGAAGAGATGCTGTCAAAAACCTATTTTTCACTTATCTTTTCATGTTTTTAGTTCATGGCTGCAGTAGTTTTGAGCCTATACTGGTTTTCACTTTCAACTTTGTCTTTTATATATATATATATATATATATATACATATACATATATATATATATATATATATATATATACATATACATATATATATATATATATATATATATATATATATATATATATATATATATATATATATATATATATATATATATATACAGACAGAGGCTGTTCGCACATTTTTTAGACGATTTTGGTAAGCGGTAATAAAAAATCGTTTGCCGCAAAAGAAATAATTGCAATTGTACTATGTTTTTAAAAGTCAAAATTATCGTCTCCGGCTTGAAAGTTTTGTTTTTATTCAAAATGGCAATTTTTAACAAAGCAGTGGTTCGAAGGCTACATTTATGCTCTTTTCGAAGAGAAATATGCATACTCCGTTATCCAAAAACGATGTGAGAGTCATGGTTTTGTGATATCTAAATCGTCGATAGGTAATATCGTCAACAAGAAAGGAAAAAAACGTCAAATTGGAGCAGCAAGTGGGACAAAAATTCCAAACAAGTATCCAAGGAAAAAACGGACATCTTCGACTATTGCAAAGGTACGTTGTTTAATTTTAAAAGAAAATCCCCCTAGTCAAAGGACAGTTGCAAAATCATTAAAATGCTCGGTGTCCACTGTAAACAAAATGATAAACGTTGATTTAAATCTTAAGAAAGTGAAAAAACGCTATGTGCACCGTCTTCTTCCAAATCATATCGCTGAACGCAGGACACGCTGCAGAATTCTATATGAGAAACACTTATCCAAAGAAAAATGGAAAACAATTGTCACAATAGATGAATCATGGGTGTATTTAAATGATTGCAACAAAAAAAGAGCCATTTATTATCATAAAGGGGGAGAAAAAATTTAAGTACATGGTTCAAAGAATCGAAAGAAAGTTTTTCTAAGGGATTCATGATTGTTGCTGGTTTTTCTTATAATGGCAAGTTAAAAATAAAGAGAGTGGAAAAAAATGTCAAGATTAACTCCAAATACTATCAGGAACATATTTTATCGCCAATTTTTCTGAATGAAATACCATCGCTTTACCCACAGTGCCATCAATCTGTGAGACTCCATCAGGACAAAGCTAGCAGTCACACATCAAAATCCACTGTAAATTTCCTAAAAGAAATGGAACAAAAAACTGGTATCAAGGCCATACCCTTCACTGATATCCCAAAAAAATTTCCCGATGTATCACCTATGGATTTTTGTGCTTTCGGACTTTTAAAATCTGCATTATCCAAACGTCGTCCCAAAACCCTTACAGGACTCTGGAAAGCTGTTCAGGAGGAATGGGATAGAATACCTCTTCTGACACTTTAAAAGACATTATTATCCTGGAAATTGCGGTGTCGAAAGATAGTTCAGAATAAGGGATGTCAAATAGAACATTTAAAACACAAGAATTTTATGTAATTTAGTTTTGTGAATACAATATACATCGTCTAAAAAATGTATATATATATATATTTATATATATATATATATATACAGAGGCTGTTCACACATTTTTTAGACGATATATATATATATATATATATATATATGTGTGTGTGTGTGTGTGTGTGTGTGTGTGTGTGTGGGTTCGTTCACAAGTAAGTAATAATAACGCCCCACCATTGTTAATTGTTTCGCCCCACCTTTTTTACTTAACGCATATTCTAAATTATTCTCTTTTCAATAAAGCACAGTCCCTTTTTCCAGATTGCGATCAACAAGTAAGCGAATTAATTATCTAGTTTGTCCCTTAAGGCAAGCGCTGAATGTCAGGCCATTATGATTCAAGATGATTTAGAAACAACTTGGCTTGCATAGCATGTTCGGAATTTTGAGTTATGGCTCACGTGGTTAAGTCAGGTGTTCGGGTATAACCAATTAGAAGAATTTTAGACTCCTACTGCCCCCCCCCCATAGTATAAATACGTTGAGCAGCGATTTTCGGCACTTCCTTGCCTTCCTCTCTTGCTCTTCTGACCCGCGTTCTCTGGTCCCTTGTCCGTGTACTGCTTCCAAAAGTACCATGATGTAAGCATATCATATTTTCAAGCTCCGGCAGGGCCGGTAGCTTCTGTCGTCTTTTAATGTTTCTCCTGCACTTCTTGTGTCATCCTTGCTTCTATGTCGCCGTCTTGAATTATATTGTCGAATTCTTAATAAATAAATTCCATGGATGCTGTTCGTGCGTCGCGTCTTTGTTCTGATGTGTGTTCATCAATGCCTACCCTCTCCGTGTATTTACCTCCCCGATGTGGCAATGACTCTCCTGAAATATTCTTCATTTCGTCCCTCAGTGTTTCGACTACAGCATGTTTGTGTTTCATATCCTCAACATAGTTTTAGTTATCGTTTATCGTGTGTGTAAAGCCGTTACCATTATAAAACTCTAACATTAATGTTTATGTAATTCAGCAAAATTAACAGTAAAAGAAAAGCATGCGGTTTTAAATATACATATTCTACTGAAAAAGATTGATTTTTTACCACTATGTAATAACCTAAGAAATAAATAAAGAATAAACATAAAAGTATATTGTTGCAAGTAACTTAAAAAAATTCTAATAATATGTATCACTTCGTTTTGTAATTTAATGTTAAGATTCGGTTTGGATTATTGGTCCTGAAAAGGATTATGGACTCCTTCTTTTCCTGTTTGAACATTCCTAATTGCGTGTTTCCGTTTCAAGAGTTTCTAAAATTCAAAAATGTTTATTACAGATTATTTTTATACAATGACACACACAATTATTAATAGAGGTTGGTTGAACCCACTCATATAGATGGCGCTGCTAGCGCGAATTTGAATGCTTTTGATCAGAGACCTTCTGAATAACGAATGAGAAACACCTACTAGTATGTACAGTATGTACTAGTGATTTGAATATTAAAGATGTTATGTTTTATTTGATTGTCGTTGATGAGTGACTCCACAGATTTATACCACTGAACCAACACAGATTTGAACCATCGATGCTGATACCAGAGGTATTGAACTGAAACAGATTTTACATTTACAATTAATACTAGTATAAAATTTACAAATATTGACGCTTGTTATGAATTATTAAAAAAATATGATATGGAAATAAATTATTACTTTTGTAATTTCAAATAAATTAAAATATTTAAAAGGAAAAAAATCACGACAAATTTCGCGGTACACTATAGAGTTCCAATGAACGCTAGTTAAGAACCACTGCTTTAACCACTAAACGATGTGGGCAGTTTTTTCTTTTAGACTTTTCTTGAAAGGATCCGCTTTTCTAAACCAGGCCGGCAGAACTCGGGTCGAGCTTTGAGGAGGGCCATATTAGTTTGTGGAAAGCTGCTTCGGCCTGCAAGAAAATATGATATAGATGGGAAAGCGAAGAATATTTTATCAAACAAAAAATAAACTACTTATTATTTTAAAAATTCAAAAATTATTAATGTTCATTGCTTATATATTTCCTTTCGTAGTAGTATAAATCTAAAAATGATATTTCGTATATTTTATATAATGTTATGCGTCTTGACAAAAGGTTTCGAGGGCCACAGAGCAAGTGCTGGCGGGCCGTATGTTGTGCAGGCCTGGTCTAAGCCAGGGGTCTCCAAACCTTTTAGACAAAAAGCCCCTCTGACTCCTCCGCTAAGTCCCAAGGGCCAAGACCTAGCTAACTAGCTCATTATACCAACATACTGTAGTTTTGAATTGCGCGGAAATTTTCGTTTCGGGACTAGTGAACATTTCCACCAGTAAACTTGATCTACAACTGCAAACAATTGCCAGTGTAAAGTTACAGCTACATAAATCTCATTAATGACAATTATAATGTTTAATTTCATTATGTAAATGGCCTATGTGTGTCACTCATTGTAAGTTTCATCATTGTAAGTATTGTAAGTTTTATCATTGCAAGTATTGTAAGTTTTATCATTGTATCATTGTAAGTCTTACTCATTAAGCACCACCAATCCGGCCCGCTGGCCGGTGTTGGCCTTCGGGCCGTAGTTTGGAGACCCCTGGTCTAAATCATTGGTTTTTACCCTTTTTAGCATCGTGGACCCCTTCGATAATCTGGTGAAAGCTATAAACCCTTCCTTCTGATAATCACAGAACGCGAAGACACACACACAAACTAAAGCAGTGGTTCCCAACCGCTGGTCCGTGAGAGCCTCGGGAGTGGTCCGGCACCACATATAAAAATGTTGCCAAATTAATGGGGATTTTGAGAGCAATGTTCGCTGAACTAGATGGGTCGAATATATCCGATAACTATTAGGTGCTGAATAAAAACAATTTTTAAGTTTAACATAATTATTTTATTATTAGAATATGATGTTACAATGTGAATACGTTAATCCTGTATCCCTTTTGCCTGAGGGATATTCTAAACACCCCATACCCCCGGAAGGTCCCCCCCCCCTCTCAAGTTGGAGGGGGATGGTGGTGGTCCGCACATGGTTCAATTTCTGGCTTAGTGGTCCGCAGACTTTTACGGGTTGGGAACCATTGTTCTAAAGAAATTAGTTTTGTAAAATTTTACAAAAAAGCACTTAAGAACTCACCTGTAGCATTTCTCGATGAACACTAGGGCTCCCATCGAGAAAAATGCAGTAAACTTATATGGTATTTAAAGAAAACCAGATTATAATAAAAACAACCAGCTGTTTTTTAATATTAAAAATGGCAAATAAAATGCAAATACGATTATACAACCCATTTTCTAAGGTTACTATATATTTTTTAGGTAAATATATATATATATATATATATATATATATATATATATATATATATATATATATATATATTTTTTAATATTAAAAATGGTAAAAAAAAATGAAAATACGATTGTACACCCCCCAGTTTCTAAGGTTACTATATATTTTTTAGGTAAATATATATTTTTTAATATTAAAAATGGTAAAAAAAATGCAAATACGATTATACACAACTCATTTTCTAATGTTACTTGAAATTAAATTAAAGTTATTTGATTTAATTGTCGTCAGATTGAATCCATTTCATCATTCCGGAAGCCACTTGAGAAAAATGTAAATGACGGGGGGCCCACTGTAATTTCGGGGCGAAATTTTATGTTTGCTGTGCTGAAGGCGGAATTGCTCTCATGAAGTATGAGATTTTAACTTTAAAATACATTTAAATTTAAATTATTTAAAATACATATAAATAAATACAGGGGCCTAAAAAAAAGACTGCATTTTAAATATAGGCAAAACTGTATTACTAATTTTTCAGAAAATTTCATTTCTTATAAAAATGTTTACTTAGTGAAAAATTTTTTTTTGGCGGTATCAAAATGTGTAAGTGTTTTTGCAAAAAAAACGAGAATTACAAAACGCAACTAACGCTGTAAAATCAAATATTTTTGAGACTAATAACCTCAAAGAAACAGTTTTGAAAAGTATATTTTTGAAATCCCTGTACATATAATAAAATACAGTTGATTTTTTGGAGAAAAAAAAACAAGCAAACATTTATACCAAAAACCTAAACTAAATCAGTTTGCTTAACAAAAGGAAATCAACTTTGAATCACAAAAATATTACAAAATAAAAAAAAAAACTCATAAAATTGGTTTTCTCATTAATCAAAAAGTAGAAAAATTATAATGAGATGCTTGGGGATGGACACTTGATGCACCAAGGGCAGTCACATCAACGTCGATTTCAGATGACTAAACGCGAAGGAGGTGAGATAAATTTTTAACTGTAAGACTAATTATATCCTTGTATTCACTGCTTTCTCACGCAAATGATGCTGAACATGGAACAAGTGAGTGAAATATTTCAATAATAGTACAACAATATGTTCTTTCTCAATTGCTTTAGTCCCCTGGGCCAGTTAAATAATCATGCAGGGCCGCCATATGGCCATCCCTGGTGTAAAACATGCTCCTTCTATTACTTCTCTTATCAATTCTATTTTAGATATCCATGAATGACAATTTTAATGATATATATTTATTTATTCTGCCATCATATCATCGGTTGCAGTTTTAGTTTTAAGAGAATATGCGTGTTTTATTGTGACGCTATTTAACTTACGGGGTCTGTCCAGAAAGTAATGAGACTGATTCCATAAAATTCGTTTATTTGAAGATAATTTTACAGACACTTAATAGTCTTCAAAATAAGCCTCCTCCTGCATTAATACCCCGTTGCCAAAGACTCTGCCACCCATTGATGCCCGCCTGGAAGTCTTCAACTGGAATGCTGTTCAGAACGCGCGTTAAGTTTTTTTCCAAGTTCTTCAGATTGTCAAAACGATGACCTTTGTGTCGAGCAGCGATACGCCATAAAGTTTTGTATAAAACTAAACAAATCAGCTACTGAGACGCTTGCCATGTTACAAGAAGCCTGCGGGAAGGATCTTTGTCCAAGGTTCAAGTGTTTGGGTGGCACAAAGCCTTCAAAGACGGAAGAGAAGACGTCGATAATGAATAACGCGCTGGGCTTCCATCAAGTTCTCGAACTTCGGACAGTGTGCCTAAAATTAAAGAGCTTTTGGACTCTGATCATCGGATGTGTGTCCAAATGATGTCCTCCCGGACAGACAGTTAATGCAGATTTTTACAAGGAAGTGCTTCAAAGGTTGAGGAATCGAATTGCGCGCGTCCGCTCGGAGCGCAAAAACAATTCGATTCTGCACCCTGATAATGCGCCGGCTCACCGTACAGTCCGGTCCATCTCCGCCGCCTTTTTTTCGTCTGGAGAACTTGAAGAAAACGCGCTGTGGCATCACGATAGGTGGTTAAGGCTAATCTCTGAGGCTTTTTTTTAAATTACTATTTCCGAATCCATGACTAAGAAAGACAGAGTCCTAATTAAAATGCAAAGGCCAATTTTAAAACAAAAACTTAACATGAAAATTTATTTGCAAAATATTTTAAACATTAAACAATTACAACATATTCAATTAATTTAAGTGCAGATTAACAGCGTAAGCTCCCAGACCCATGGCCTAAAAAGGAGCTACCAAGAAACACGTCTGCTCAAATCGATGTTACATGACAATCTCCCCGAAAACACAGAGTCTCTCTCTACCCCTCTGCTTCAAAACTTCGGTGATGGCCGCCTTCTTAGAAATTGTTTTCCAAAACCGCGGGGGGGGGGGGGGGTCAGCAGATTATCGGCTGACAGCTCTTCTTAACGCCGAAACTTATTACATTCCAGTGACAAAGTCGCATAGAGCTGTCGCTAAGAAAGGCAGCTTTACGACGGTGATGGGAGACGTTTCTGTTTCCCAAACAGTTACCCCCATAGAAACTTAGAATGCAGAGGTACCCGCTCACATTTTTCTCTATAATATACTGAATGCAGCATAATTATAATACTAATAATTGCACATCTCACGACAAGTGCCTCCGCATTGGAAAAAAAAAATAATAATTGCACATAAAACACTTAAAGATAACAATTTGACTAAGAATAGGAACAAAAAAATTAGAAAAAGTGATTCATTAGGTTTATGTTTTATTATTTTTGTACTATTTTCATTTTTAATTTCACAAATATAAACAAGATTTCAGAAACACAGACTGTAGTTGCACAAAAGTTCGATTTCAAATAATGCGGTGGTTGTGCTTGAAGCATTAATGTAATTTTTTCAATGTTTGGTCTGAAATTTTTTATCCTCGTATAGTCACAATAACTAACATAACAAATATAAATATATATATATTGTACTAAACAATTTTACAATGCTTGGATCACTCTACGCTATGCAAATATGTATTTATACATATTAAAACGTATATAATTATCTAATAATTACATTTATAAAAATTTTAACTAAATTTTAAGACGGAAAAATTTATCATCGACCCCCAATAGACCCCTGGAATACTATAGACCCTTTTTAAACTTCCATCGACCCCCAAGGGGCCCACCTGGACCCCGTTAGGAATCCCTAGTCTAAAATGACGTTCTTAATAGCTAATCTGAGAGATGGAATTATTAACACTAAATTCTCCCTCAATAATGTCAAATTCGAAAATTAAATGAACATTCTTCCGAAAAACTAATGATGTTTGATAAAGTTCTTTGAAGGATATTTTCTCTTTGAATTATATATTCACAGGTATGTATGAACTTACTCTTTAGAGAAAGATAAACAAATTCGTAGAGTAGCTGAAAAAAGAAATCTAAATCGATGTTTCTGTAAACTGGCGATAAATCTTCCTAAAAGATACTGCAAGGCGTGTTTCTATGCGAGATTGAGGAGCATGGTGGACGCTGATGTGTCAGAAAAGTTATATATACATATATCGTCGGTGTTCTGTAAAAAGGGCGAATATGCATAAAAATCTCTATGTGTATATTCCCTTTTTGCAGAACATCGACGCGATATATATATATATATATATATATATATATATGTGTGTGTGTGTGTGTGTGTGTGTGTGTGATATTTACGTTGTTAGATTTTAAATAAAATCTAATTTTAGAACCATAGGGATACGATACTAGAGAGCGTCATACGTTCTCATATCTAATTCTAGCAGATGCACAGCTTTTAGACACGAACTGTTCCTTGGTGTTTCGGGTTTATAGGATTGTGTAGTTTGTAAATGTGTTAGAGAAACCTTAGAAGGCAGATTTTGCTAGTCACAGAATTGTTTAGATGTGACCCTTTTGTTCAGCTCTAATTGATTATTTATTCGCCTTAAGTTATGCTTGTTAATACAGTGGTACCTCGACTTACGAGTTTAATTCGTTCCACGACTTAGCTCGTAACTCGAAATACTCGTATCTCGAATCAATTTTCCCCATTGAAATGAATGGAAATGCCATTAATACTTTCCGGGCTCCCCCAAAACACCGCAATTTTTTGTTACATGTTTTTAAATAAGAAAAACGTGCTTATAAACGACGAACGTTGTATAAAAACGCAATACAATAGAATGTACTGCAATAAATTTGTTTTATTAAGTGTAATGTACAATATTTACCTTGGAGATCAGACTTGACGATGCTGATGGAAGAGGAGGAGAAAGGTTGAACTGAAAAATTAAATCTTATTCGTTGATTTTTGATCTTTTCGCCCCTCTTTCCTCACTTTCGCTTTTATTACCAACTCTCTTAGTCTACGGCCACACGAGCGATTTTTCCCTGAGAAACACAGCTGGAAAACAAGCGCCAAAATATAGATCAGCTTCTGTAATATAGGGGTGGCCAAACACAGCTGTTTTTCCCTTTAGCGGGGGAGTTGTCTGTCGCATTCTCAAGGTCGGCCGCTGGAGGATAGAACCAGATCTATTTTTCTAGCTGGATTTCAAGCTAAATCGGTGGCCACACGTGGCGTGAAAACACTCGCTGGTAGTATTCAAGACGTTTGCGGAAAGATAACCATTTCTCTTGCTGCTATATTCGTGTGTTCTAGTAATTTTTTATTCTTCAATTTTTTTATATTTAAAATATCATGGATTATTACTTGGATAGCGAACTTTTGATCTTAGAAATAGAAAAATATCCATGTCTTTATGATACACGAACAAAGGATTTCAAAAACCGGGAACTAAAAAGAGAAACATGGATGACCGTAACAAAGAATGTTATTGGAGAAAAATGGGACCAGATGGACGAAAACGGAAGAAATAAAATTGGTAAGTAGTAAAACAAATTAAATTTTATTTTTTAAGTTACAAGTTATAACCTAAGTTGTAAGTAGGTGATAGTTATAACTAGACCGTGGATTATATACAATTGCATATAATATTTTCTGATTTGCATGTGTCTTTCTATTAAGTATATTATAAATAAAAATTG
The DNA here is from genome assembly GCA_907164885.2 of Dolomedes plantarius. Classification (NCBI taxonomy): domain Eukaryota; kingdom Metazoa; phylum Arthropoda; class Arachnida; order Araneae; family Dolomedidae; genus Dolomedes; species Dolomedes plantarius. Next base: position 27,107,459 of record OU015500.1, read on the forward strand.
CATTCGCTTCAGAAAAAATATATTATGTAAAAGCTATATCCCCGCTTTACACATCTGAACAACAACAGAAACCTTATTTTAAATATGTTCTTTTGTTCAGGTAAGTAATATTTAGATCAATATTTAGATCAATAAGTAATATTTAGACCTATTTCTATTTGAAGTGCATATTTATATTTTTAAGTGTATATTTGCATGGATATTTTGCCATTTATAAGTGCATATAATCCACTGTCTTGTTATAACAAGAGGGCATTATACAAAACTTACTAGTATACAATTTTAAAGAATTTGATACAAAATTATTGCTGTTATTAGTTAGTAGCTTGTACTGTGTACTCGTAACAATAAAGTTCCTATTCTGCAATGTTGCAAGAACGATTTTGCCAGGGCACTGAACCTGCAGGAGAACAGAAGTAACTTTTGAAACTGTCTCTGGTCTCAACTCCAATGTTGTTTCCTCTTGTTCCAATTGCAGGAATACTTTCTAGTGGGCATGACAGGGTGTCTTCAAAATTGTAACCATCGCGGTGTCTTACGAAATTGTGAAGCACACAGCATGCTTGGATAATGATGTCGGCCATATCAATACTAACATCGATTGGTCGATGGAGAATGCGCCATTTATTTGCTAATATGCCAAATCCACATTCAACATAACGCCGGGCTCTGGACAGCCTATAGTTAAAAACTCTTTGTTGCCAAGTCAATTTCCTTGCAGGATACGGTCTCATGACATTTTCACACATAGCAAAAGCCTCATCAGCTACAAAAACGTAGGGCATTGGTTGTCCAGACAGATCGTTTGGCAAAGGTACAGGCTGTGGCAAGTTTAAAGTTTGTTGATAAATTTGTTTACCTAGCTTAGTTGTTTTCAATATATTTGAGTCTCCCTCGTGGCCAAAAGATCCTACATCAATATATCGGAAATAATAGTTAGAATCTACTACAGCCATTAATACAATAGAAAAGAACTTCTTGTAGTTAAAATATTCACTCCCTGAACCCCACGGTTTTATAATTCTTATATGTTTGCCATCAATGGCCCCCAAGCAATGAGGGAAATTTGCCCTCATTTCGTATTGATCACTGATTGCCTTCCACTCTTCCACAGTTGGTTGTTTCATGTACTCTCCTTTCATCACTTCGCAAATAGCTGTACATGTATCTCGAATAATAGAAGAAATCGTTGAGCGACCAAGAAGGAATTCAAAGTGTAGTGAGCGAATCGAATTTCCAGTCGCCAAGTACCTGAAAAAAAACGTTACCATTATTTAATCATTTTAATAGATATAAAATATACTTGGTTACGCTTTACGTCCCGACTAAAGTGTACCCATTGTCAAAAAAAAGTTTTTTTTTTTATCCAATGCGGAGGCACTTTGTCATATAGACATTCGTCTATGTTCGCCGCATTTTTTTACTGCACATTTTATTATGGGAGCACCATAAAGGCGGACCAGCATTACCCCTATGAAGGGACGACATGAACGGAGATATTTTAGTTGCGCTTCACCGGGATTCGATCCGAGCACCCTCAGCACCGAATGCCAGCGCGCTGCACCACAAGGCCACTACGGCCCACCCTATTGAAAGAAAGTGTGAATCCATGTCAATGTTATAGAAACATCGATGTTTTTCCTAACTAATGTTTTTTGATTATTGATGTTTATCATTGATTTTTTTTCAAACCAGTTTTGAAATATGAATGTTTAACTTTCGATGTCGCATGCCTAAAAGAAATTTTAGGAGTAGTGAGTATCTCGTAATTTATACCTTAAATGTTGCAGGAAATGAAGTACAAAAAAGATGGAAGAATATGAAGGAAAGCTTTTTGAGGAGCATTAGAAATGACGTAGGAAGAAGTGGTGATGCAAGAAAGGCAAAGAAACCTTATGTATACTATAAACAAATGACCTTTCTTCAAGCAGTTTATGAGCAAAGAGAGTAAGTAAAATAACACATTCAACCTCTGCTTTAACACTAAAACTGATCGGTTTGTCTACTTATTTTGTATAGGACCAGGACCTGTTTGTTTGATTTTTCATGACTTTTCTTTTTGATTAAATTCTAACCATTTTGATGTTAAATTTTTATGGGTTCAATTCGCGTCAAACAATTTTTTAAGTTCAGTTCAGAGTATATATATTCAATGTATGCCATGTTTCCTTTTAAAACCATAATAAAATTTAAAAACTTTATACATTTCTATTTATTTTGTGAAAGTTTTCACATAGCCATTTCTTAAGTTTTTGGATGTATTTTTTTAATTCTTTCGAGGTTATTTGATTTTTTTTTTGATTTTTTTTTTGGTCAGGACTTTGGGAAACATGAATGCCGAAGAAATCAATGATGAAGGGAATAAAACACCAGTAAGAACAGAAGAACCAGCTATTGTTGCTGGACCATGTTCCCGCATGCCAAAGAAGCGGAAGTCATCAGATCCGTTCGAGCAAGAAATTTTGAAGGTCCTGAAGGCGAATTTAGAGCAGCAGCCCAAAACAATTCAGGACCCAGATGAAATGTTTCTGCTCTCACAGTTGCCAATTATTAAAAAAATGAATACTAGTGACAAGCTGCAGTTCCAAATTCAATTTATGGAACTTATTCAAAAATTCAGTAACCCCACTCCGATTAATTCCTTCCAGAGTATTAATTTACCAACTCCATCCCCTGCTAACTCCGACCTGTCATCCACATCTACAATTAGACAGACAGAAGAAGATTCATTGTTATCATTTTACAATATTTAAATTTAATTGATTTTAATTTTATAAAAAAATAAACTGAATTGTAAAAATACTATGTTGTAAAATCTTAGTACACACCTTAAAGTTACTGCTAGCTTTTCTTCTGCACTTATACAGTCCCGCATTACAGTATCACTTTTTCTAATTGCAACTTCAACCTTAGATAATAGAGTTTCAAATGAAGATATCGACATTCTATAATACTCAAAAAACTTGTCTGGGTATCCTTTCAGCTTACTGTGTAGAAGTGTAAATTTTCCCTTTACTGATCTCTCACTTATAAGAGGATGTACCCAGTACTTTCTTTGACGTCGGCGACGTTGTCGGCGAACAATTAATAAAGCACATAACGCGTTAACAGCATTTTCATTTATTGAAACTGGATTCATGCTTTACTGCAAAGCACAAACGACCCACCTCGCATGAAGAAACCGCACGTGTGGCCGGTTTAGATTTTCAAGATGCGGGAAAAGTCCGAGCGGGGGAAAAAAATGTCACATGCACGTGTGGCCGGCTGGTGTAGATTTTCAAGCGCGGGGAAAAGCCGTACCGGGAAAAATCGCTCGTGTGGCCGTAGCCTTAAAGTGAACGAGTGAGACAAGGAAGCTGGGCGATTGTTGCATCGTTCACTGTGGCTGTAATGTCCAGATTCTTCTTTCTGATAATCCAAAGAACGTTTTTTCAGAATCCAATCTCTCGGTTTAAGACTGGATAGTAGTCTCAGAATAATATTATACAATTGTATAATAATTGTACATAAAGGTTGTAAATATTATATCCTTCTTGTGTCATCATTTGATGAGCACGTAACATGGCATTCGCTGCTCAAACTAGCGGTGGGATATCTGAAGCTTGCTCGTAACCCGAATTTTAGCTAGATCGTACAGAAAAAAATCTAGAAAGTGTGATCGTAACTCGAAGCAAAAAATCTATCGAGAGAATGCTCGTATCTCGAAAAACTCGTAAGCCGAGACACTCGTAAGTCGAGGTACCACTGTAATTGGAGATTTATGGATTTTCTTTTACTATGTTTATTACCATTGCGACATTTAAGCTTCTTTACTTAGGAAATTCTACATTCTATGCCCTTATTAATGTACTTACACGCTATTAAAAATTAAATCAGATATTCCTGATTTTTTAAAATTTATTTATTTGAGTATTCTGAGATACATCACGTTCTTAGATCCCTAGAATCCGAAAATATGAAAATTCTGTGTCGTCAAAATTTTAATGAATGCCAAAGTTCTCTTATCTGTTCATTGCATGAATGGGGAACAGAATGATACGAGTATCAATTCACCTTGTCTGTTGCAACAAATGAGGGCAAAAAATTTCCTAGCTGCTTTGCAAGTTGTTAATTTTTGCCTTATTTTGCTTTTCAGTGATTAGAATCTTCTTTGATATTCTCTCTGATAACTCCTTTAAAAAAATAATTTTGAAAAAAATAATGACCTTTATAGAAATATGATATTATCTAAGTAGCGTGTGATCACGCTATTTCAAAATTCAGCTCGCATGCTAAGTACGCGCTGATAATTAATAGACAATCAAGGATAACGATGACGAATGCTGGCGGGTCAATGTTTGATACACTTCTCACTCTGACCTTCAGAGTTCATTCATCAACGGTGTCTAATATATATGGGTTGTCCTTAAATGAAATTCACTCTCTGCTAGATTAACTTCAAAAACTAAATACTGGTCGCGGATAATTAGGAACTGATGTAATGCTTTAATAAATTTTAAAATGACAACTTTTAATTTTTAAATATGGGCCCCAAGGTAGTCTAGTGGTAGCGCGTTGGGGGGGGGGGGGTGATCAGTTCGAATTCCGACAAATGCCATTTAAATACCTCCGTGTCTAGGCCGAATATGGGCACATTAAATCTTGTGACCAGAAAGTCCATCTATGAGGTCAGAGAAGGTGGGAGAAGGTACCTTCTCCCACCTTCCGGCACCAAAGGGGGGGGGCGAAGTTGGTTCCCCTATACGGTGCCCCCATTGAAAGCAACTAATGATTATCGTGGTTAAAGTGCGAATGTCTTCATTGACAAGTACACCACATCGGCAAACACAACAACAATAGTTTCAGTGAATAAAGTATGTTTTGCAAAGCGTACTTAAAGTTTCGCTGAGCATACTCATAATTTATGAGCCTTCTGTTAAGCTCCGAGTACGAAATCTAATGCTAGGGTTCTAAGAACTTTAAATCTGATTAAAAATGGATTTTAAAGCCTACTTTAACTTCATCTGGCTCTTTTTAAATTTAGTACGGATGTCTTCATTGTCACGTGCCCCGTATTGGCAAACAACAACAAAACTACTCTTAAATATGTCCCGAAGAGGATGTGACGATTCTGTTGGAGATGAACGATAACTAGTACACGGCACTTATGAGAATCCACAATTAAAAAAAATTAGGGATGGCAACTAATTTTATGCTAATTAATATAGTTCTTCATCAGGCTGGGGAAAGTAAAGAAGGTGTGATTGTCTCTCTGGGCAGTTCACAAATGCATACAGGTATACACCCCTCTGACTGATGCAGAACTATATTAATTAATTTAAAACTAGTTGCCATTTTTAGTTGTTACTGTGGATTCTCAGAAGCTGTGTGTCACCATTATGCGTATTCTGGAAGTTTTATGTATGTAATATTTGCAGGGCCGATTGTGTCGCATCCTTTGGTATAAAAGTTGAAATAATGATACTATATCCCTAAAAATATTGAAATCAAGACATTAACGTTATCACTGTTAAGTGATTCCATTTTTTTAAAGTAAAAATTGGTGGCTGGGATAATACATCAGATATTTTGTTGCCCGTGGTCACCTAAGGTAAACAGTTTAACCTTGGGGCGTGATCTAGGATAAAAGTGGTGACGGACTAGAATTATATCCCCTTCTTCACTTATGCCGTTCTGTCCCTCTTGATCTGTCGAATTCTTGCTCTCTCTATTCTTGTCGTTATTTTCTCTCTCCAGCTTTTCATAAATTGTATTAATTATAGTATTAATAACTGTATTAATTATTTTGTACAAATTAATATAAGTCATGAAATTTTTAACAGCTCATTTGAGGGCGAAATTTAAAATGAAATTTTAAAAAAGTTAGTGTGCATATTTCTACACAGTTTATTACAGATACACATGAGTAAGTTCACATTTTTCTTTAAATTAGATATTCCCGTCGAATGTATGTATGTACGTTACCCATTATCTGAGAGACAAAAATATCGAACTTCTAAAGTACTTGAATCAAAAACGTTTAAAATCACGTGTTTTTTTAAAAATAAATCAGCAACAAAAGCATTGCGTGAGGTTTTAGTGAGACAGGGAAACAAAATCGAGGCTCATGAGTCAGCCTGTATTTTAGAAGCTCTACGCGGGAGTAATGATGCATATGGAGGTGCTTTGGGGACAATTTACAGAACTTTCAAGCAGATGTTTAGGACAAGAGTCCTTGAGGAAATAATTATCTAATCCTAAACACGGCACTTTCTTTTTTTTTTTTTTCACTTAAGAAGAGGATTTTCACATATTTTCAGTTTTCAAAATCATGCATTCGTCTGAAAAAAATTTAACGCTCTTCTGATGATAGAAATAATCTTTATTTGCCCACAAATGTTTCACTGTCGTCCATTATCCCTTTTAATAAACGCAAGAAGCTGCATAACTGATATTGCTTATGCTCTTTGCTATGCGACCGGTGGAGAGCAGCAGTAGAACGAGAGGGAAACTCTGCAAAAAAAATTGCACTGAATATTTGTCAGATCTGTATATCTTTAAGTCTTTAAGTGTTGGGATAGCGAATTTATCATGCAAGTTGAGATTTTATTACGGCGACTTCTCAAATTATGAGTAGATGGAGCACTCTTTTTCGTTAGAATCGCAACCTTATATTCAATCGGTCGGTCTGATGCCCAGGTGTTTGTGTATGGGTTCTCAAACTGTTTTAACCCAGAGTTTACTTTAAATTTATGTATACAGATAAATATTTATTTGTATACATGTGGAGACGGCATTCTAATGGCGTTATCACTTTCTCGTTGCACTTCGCTGACGTTGCAATAATAACGTCAGCGTCAGCGTTACTCGTATTGAAATACATTTAACCTATTACAAACCTCCAAACGATTAGCAATGAAATTGTTAAGACCTGTGATTGGTTTAAAATATGTAAATATGAGTAGGGGCCTGTTCATATAGAATCCTCCTGCGTCAGCGTTACCCGCATTGACATACGTATTTTAAACCCATCACAGGCCTTAACAATTTCATTGCTAATCGTTTGGAGGTTTGTAATTAGTTAAATATATTTCAATACGAGTAACGACAAGGGTCTGTTCACATAGGAGCCCGGTAGCGGAAGCGTTAAAGTATTGAAATATATTTAACCAATGACAAACCTCCAAACGATTAGCAACGAAATTATTAACGCCTATGATTGGTATATTTTCGTCTCAGCACCATCTTTCCTTTTACGCTTGCGCTACCGGACTCCTATGTGAACAGGCTCAGAGTCTGTAGCATAGGCGTAGCGTGCGTCTAACTTTTTTTTTTCTTTTTTTTTTTTTTTTTGGGGGGGGGGGGGCACGAATCGAAATCAGTTAGGGCCCTCCTCAGCGCATTGACTACCGGACGGTCCTTAAAATATGAAATATTATGATTTTTTAAAATTGAATAACAATAGAATTGATGCTTGAGTAGTATTCAAAAGTTATACAACGAAAAAAATAAATATAATTTAAACAAAATGAGAAAAACAATATAGCATCGAATTTTTCTTATGGATCATAACATTCTTAAAAACTATGTTAAGGCTAAAAACATAATCGGAATGTTCAGTTTTACAGTTTGAAAAGGCGGAAAAAACCCAACTCTCTCAAGAGTTTTCTATAATTTTCTGATTTTAACGGAACTTCTACTAACATTTTAATTTATTTCAAGTTAAGTTGGGGGGGGGGGGAGAGAAGCTGAAGCTACGCCTATGTTCCGTAGCGTCAGATTTACTCGTATTGACATATTTCAAACCAGGGGTCTCCAAAACTACGGCCCGCGGGCCAACACCGGCCCCAGTATACGACCTGCCATAGTTTATTTTGATTACATTGTAAAATTTACAGTACAGGTAAATCATACAAGATAATAATCAGATGTTTTTTATTTAACTACCAATTAAGAAACACAATAACTGACATACATAAAGAAATTGAACATTTAACTGTAATTAATGACATTATTGCACGTAATTCAAAACTGTAGTATGTTGGTATGATGAGCTAGCTATCTAGGTCTTGGCCCTTGGGAGTTCGTGGAGGAATCAGTGTGGCTCTAAGGCCGTCTGCACACGGAGGAACTCAAACGAAACTGATAACTGACTCCAATCACAAACCAGTCCGTGATGAGTCGTAACCTATGTAATTGAATGGAGCCACTCACACGGCGCAACTGGTTACAAACCCGTCAGCAATGCGTTTGCAATGAGTCGCAGGCAACTCAACGTGTCGAGTCACTAGCAACTTCAGTCGCCAGTTTCTCTTGCGTTGTGCGTGTTATTACACAATCTATGTTACAGCCGCTCTTTTTGGCAAGCTGCCAAATGACGTATACGAGAGTCACGTGACTTCTGCTTAGCGATGAAATGAAATTCTAACTTTTTTTGGTGTATGGAATATGTGCGCCTGTATGTACAGTCCATGTTTAAACGATTGATCAAAGACAATCTATTTTGACAAGTTTTTAAAAAAAATTAATTTCTGGTAATAATTTTACTAAAAAATGCCCGGAATAATGATGTTCTTTCTTCCATGACAGGTTGCAAACTGTTGATTTAAATCACTTTTGAGTAGGCCCGTGTGCGGAGCCGCATCACTAACGAGTTTGCAACCGATAAGCAATTTCAGTCGCTAACCAGTTCAGTTTCCTTTGAGTCGCTCTGTGTGCAGATGGCCTTAGGATAAAATGTTTGGAGACCCCTGTTTTAAGTCAATAAAATTCTGAAGTTGGCGGACATTAAGACGGACATAAACAACGGCATTTCGAACTTGCATTTAAAACCATTTGTGACATGCGCATAGGTACTGCAGCAAGTTTTCTTCGAAATTCCGCTTCCTGGGTCGGAGACGATAGGATAGATATTACGGTTTATATTTGACTATGGCTTATTTCTTATTTTTAGCTATATATACATACATATATATATATATATATATATATATATATATATATATATATATATATATATATATATATATATATATATATATATATGTAATGTAAACGGAATTCTTGTAATGTTAACGGAGCGGTGAACTCGAACCATTGCAGAGGGTAGTCGTTACCGGGGCATTAGGCAATGGAAGTGGCCGACGAGGGGCGACAGTCATACTGTAGAGTCAACTAGATACAACTTCAGAAAGGAAGAGGCGTTTTCATCTCGATTTATATTTATTTTTCAGGAAATTCCGGGGAATATCATACGGGTTTTTTCACCGAGTTACACACCATCGTTTCTGGACATTAATCCGTACATTATAGCCTATTCCGGCCTCTGTCGGAATCATCATTTACAGGATAAAGGGGACGCAGCGCGTCCAAGTTTTACATCCTAACAACACTGTGGCAAATACACAAAGTGCGAACGAAACTGAAATCTCTCGCCCGCGCACGATTAGATTGAGCTTCCGATTGGTCAAAATTGACACCTGACTCTAGTACGTCATATCGAATGATGATCTCTCTAGGCTTCTAGAAATTTCTTCTTATATAACGCTTACATAAGGCTATCCGCACGTGGCTTTTAGGGGGAAAACTACTAGATTATTTCGGTTATTCCTAGGCGAAATTTAAATGAGGGACAGTATTCTGTTGCGATAAGATGAAAGAATTTTGAATAGATGTTTTAATGATAACGAAAGGTTATTGTTTCATATATATATATATATATATATATATATATATACATATATGTATGACGAGCCTGTTAAAATGGCTCGAAGCCTGCTCTTAATATCGTTAATCCCTCTTAATTATTCCCTAATACTTATTAATAATATTGCAGTCAATGAACATAGGCCGTGGTAAATTATTACAATTTAATTATATCCAAAAAGTTTATTCCAACATTAATTTAACTACCCTCGTTTCAATCCGGACATAGTTTAATTTTCCAAGTAATCATCTCATTCCTCACGATGCGCGACCGCTGAATCCCAGTGCTAATCTCGCTCTGTCGAAACTCTATTGTTCCTCAAGGTGTCTAACCTTATCGCGCTCTTAATATCGTTAATCCCTCTTAATTATTCCCTAATACTTATTAATAATATTGCAGTCAATGAACATAGGCCGTGGTAAATTATTACAATTTAATTATATCCAAAAAGTTTATTCCAACATTAATTTAACTACCCTCGTTTCAATCCGCACATAGTTTAATTTTCCAAGTAATCATCTCAATCCTCACGATGCACGACCGCTGAATCCCAGTTCTAATCTCGCTCTGTCGAAACTCTATTGTTCCTCAAGGTGTCTAACCTTATCGCGCATGCTCATTGACGTCTGCCGAATGTTCCAGAAGGATCTTTGCTTAAATTGCAATTAATTTTCGCGTGAAACCCAGTTTAAACTCCAAAACAACTCCCCACGCAATGATGACTGCGATTCTCCTTTCTTGATTCCCCCCCAAGGCCATCCAATTCTATTAATAACTCCTATAGCTTATGCATTCGTAGACGCGTGTAATCTGATTGACTCTGAATAATCATGGCTTTTAACATTAAAAATTAGTTAATTTGAAGCCCCTGTAAATTGTTAAATTAATACTTAACATATATATAAATATATATATATATATATATATATATATATATATATATATATATATATATATATATATATATATATATATATTCATATACATATATACATATAATATATATAAAATTGCTTTTCAAATGTATGAACAGTAGGGTTGCGTCCACTTTAAACATTTCTCGGTATGGTTTGCTTGTGGGTGGCAATATCATAATCGTAAACAAATATGGCGCTTCGCACAAAATAAGCGTGTTTGTGTTTTGACAAATGTTGCTATTGGCTCTACCATCTCACTGATTACCTTAAAAGATGTCGACTTCCCATGAAATCGTAACTATTCAGGCTGGAAACTACGCAAACTTTATTGGAACACATTGGTGGAATTTACAAGTATACGTTTTAAATCTTAACATGAAAATAAATAATTTTGTAAATTACTAATTATAAATTATTTTATCGAATTGATTAGGATGTACGTTCAAGAATATTGAGTTCATGAATATTTGTTCAAGAATAACAGCTGCTAAAGTTTTTTAATGTTTTTGCGGATATTTATCCACATTAGTCTTAATTCGTATTTAACCTCTGTGGAAGATTTTATAATTTGAAAAGAGAACATTTCTTAAAATTTTTACTCTCAATGATGATGCCACTGACTTTACTCAGTCCTTAATTCTTTAAATGTTACTCCCAGGTGTATGAATCTAAGAATGTTTATAATGTATATTATGGTTAATGTTTTTCCATGAACCAAAGAATATTTACAAGCCTTCAGAATAAACTCTAATTAATATTTTTATTTTGTTGATTTTAGGAATCATCCTTTTGTTATGAACCAAGCAATTCTGCTTCACTGGATATAAATCATGATGTTTTATTTCGTGAGGGTGTAAACTATAAGGTAATTACTAAAGTCTGTGAAATTTATAAATATGTTTTTAGTTTAAATTGGTTGTTCATTAATATTGTGGCTATAATACATTTATTAATATAGGTACACAACTCCTATTAGTGTTGATTATTTTTGATCATACTAGAGATATAGTCTCAACCAATTATTAATATATAAAACTTGTGAAATTAATTTTACTTAAATAATTTAGCACCCAGGATCTTGCTGTAGTCTTGTTATCTGTAAGCTTTTTCAAAATACCTTTCTGCAGGACATTGCAGTTAAAATGTACAACAGGAAGGAAAATATAAGTGAAATGGATCAATAATATAAAAGTTAAAACTTTGGCTATGAGATT
>OU015500.1:27121774-27176774 GCA_907164885.2 Dolomedes plantarius
GGTTATAATATTCCTATCATATGGGAAGGAATTAAATAAAATTGCTAACATTTTGTAAAGTTTTATATATATTTGCTATTATTTAAAAGTAAGGTTTATTTAAGTTTCTTTGATTGTGATGTGATTTTACAGATTCCTTACAATTACTCTCCATATAATTTCCCCCCAAAATTCACTTTTATTTAATATTCTAAGAAAAATGCTCCATGACTTTCTCAGGGTTCCCTGGAGTTAAAAAAAAAAAAAATCTCTTAAAGTGCTTGATAAATTATTTTGGTCTTAAAAAGTCCAGAGTTTTTGAAAAAAAAAATTCCATAATTTTTTAATACTTAATACGTGGAACCAAAAACATTTAAAATATGCTCTGCCTTTTTTTTTTTTTTTTTTTTTTTTTTTTTTTTTTTTTTTTTTTGGCTGACTAAATTTAAATAATGACCAGTTTTGGTTTTTCTGTTTATTCTTTTAGCTAACACTGATGAACTGAATATTTTTAATAAAGAGATATCACTCAAAGAATTTGTATATAGTTTTTTTTTCTCTTTCATAAGTGAGTTACAAACAGCTGAGCTAGTGACATACAATCAGCAGTTCGGATTTTACTTGTTCATACTGCTAGGAAAGCAGTAGTATGGTAGAATATAAGGAGAATGGAAGAAAAAAAGATTACAACTCTTGTCATTAGTTGCTTGTAGTAATAATTTTGTTTTAATTAATCAGTTCTTATTAGGCAACACAATGTAGTTAAAATTTTTATAACTGGCAAACAAGCATGCTGAAGAGAAGCACTATCTTATGTTGATAGATTTATCATAGGTTCTGAAATAAGTGTTTGTTTATTATTTTTCTGTTATTAGGTTTCATCAACATGATTTAAATGGCCTTTTGACTATCTGATATTTATATGTTCTATTTTATCACTGTGGATATTGTTATTCAAAATAAGCAATATAAGTATACTTACAAAGTGAATTTAATTGTATGAAAGCTCTAAATAAATGTCATATTTATAATTGTATTAATAGAGCTTTTTCTTTAGAAAGATATGTTAAAAAAAAATAGAGCCTTAGATTCTATAAAGAAACCATTTGAGTCTTTTATTCTTAATTTTTGCACTAGAAAAAGAGCGTGGACCATATTTTCTTGTCTAATCTGAACTCACTGCATTTTGTAGTGAATATTAGGTTAAGAACAGACTTACAGCCCTGAATTCTTTGTATTTTTTAGCACATTATTAACTCTCCCAGGCTTTCTTCGAATTTCATGATATTTCTGTACCAAGGAAAAATTCTTAAATCTTGGCAGATCAACTTTCTATATTTCCAAAAAATGTGCAATGTAATTTTTTTGTTTCACTTCCCATTTGGTGAAAATTTGAATAGTACCAATATGTGTACTGATATAACAGTTTTTCTTATTTGCTTCATATTTATTAAGAGCATTGTTGTACACAGATTTTATGTTGTATTATTATATGCTTTATTTGTTTGTGGAATTGCCTAAATAATGAAATTTTCAATTTAATTTTATAATAGTATTTTTGTGTTGATAATTCTTTCTCTTGTGGCTCTAATTAACAATTTCTCTGGAAGATATTTCCTGATGTAGTAGATCTTTTCTAAAAAAAATTGCTTCAATCATGTAGGTCTTTTTGAAATTTCTATTTCTTTTCAAAAGTAATCATGGCTACATTTTTTTTATCATTTTTATATTTATCAATATTTGAATGTAAATATCTATTTTCTTTTTAGGGATGGAGCTGTTGATGTAGTACAAAAAACACCAATTAGGAAAAACCCATTTTTAGAAGATTGGACTCATGATTCAGTTGCTAAACGTATGTTTATTACTTTTTTTGTTCTTATTCCTACCTTTATATTTAACAGGCATATAATTTATGGCAATAAATTTTAACAATATTTAAATGCATCTTTTCATTTACTTTATGTGCCAGATCACTTGTAACATAATGTCAGTAGTGTTATTGCAGTATATATAAGGGCTATTTGTCATTTTTCCGGAACTTTTACTTCTCTGTATTTCAGCACTTATACATTTTGACTGAAAGAAATTAGGTATGTGTGTATACATATATATAAATTTACCATGCATTAAGGAATTGTCTGTGGTTGGGTAATAACTAATTTTCCCCATAAAACTTGTGTACTTTACTGCATTTCTATCTTTAAAAAAAAAAATAGTAAACACAAGCATAACTTTTACTATAGTGTAGAGAAAAGGTTATTAGATATGGTGTTAAGACTTTGCACTAAATTTTTTTCTTCATAATTAAAAAATGACTGTTTATTGTATTTGGAGATTTATTCTCCCTACCTTATGCTTGAAAATTATTTTATATTGAAGAATTTTCTAAAGGTTCAAGTGTTACAAGCTGTTGATAGATTGGTAAGTATTGCTTAATGCCCTTAAGTAAAATATTCGCCATATAGCCCATATATATATGAGTAAATGTATAGTCAGACACCTGCTTTCCTCTCAGTATCTCTAATATTTCGAAAGTTTCAGTCACTGAGAGAGCATATTTTAATTCTCTTGAAATTAAACTTATAGATATGTTACAAACAATGTTTAACTGACTTAAGATAAAAAACTGAACCTTCCTGAAAACATCATACAATATCATTAAAGGTAGCTAATAAATATTTGGTTTGCTTGCCTAAGCTAAAAATCAACATTTTTGTAAAGGTTAGACACTTTTAAATATTATGCTACAATTTTTTTTTATACCAAATAAAGTATATATTTTATTTTGCTTTAATATTTTACCTCCTCCAAGTTTTTAATTTTCTGATACATGCTTTTTCAGCTTGTGCACATGTCTAATAGGTAATGACTGACTGTATTCTGTTTTTTCTAAATATATTATTCATAATATTAAATTTTCACTCCACAGGAAAATCTATGCATGTAATCATTTACTTTAATTCAAATCATAGTTAACTAATATTAGTTAATAATGTGACATGATTATTTAACTGATATTTTCATTTGTGAAGCTGTGTAAAAATATGGAGTGTAAAACAATTAAATAAATGGATCTAGTTTTTATCTTATATTCAATTAAAAGTTTTTTTATTTTAGTTATTGTAAATGTTTTTAAGAAATATGCTTAATACATCTTTAGGATCTGAATTTAAAGTATGTATATATTTTTTGATTAGCTGCTGGCACTGAATCAGGTGAGGTTATTGAGAAAACCCCTGGTGTGTCCTATGATTTCAATACTCCAACCACAGTCTGGTCAGATTTTTTAAAAACAAATTTACATCCTAGAAGCTTTTGCCTTATTCAAGAGATGGCATCTGAGTAAGTATCTAGCATATTAGAACATAGATTAATAGAATTTTTCAAAAATGGATTGTATTGATGAAAAATGTATCAAAGCATTTAGTTAGCAATTAGTGGGATTTTGAATATTACTTTAGTTTTGTTGCTTGGTCCCATGTAGTTTGTTATAAGTACTATTTCATGAAGCTGTTAAATTTTTTTTGCTACATAACTGCATGGATTCTTCATTAAAAAAAGTCTGGATTTATATAAAAGGGCAGAAATTATTCTAGTGTCACTTAATCACTCCCTTTACCACTGTATTTAAAATTAGGCTGGGACAATTTCACATATATTAATAAATTGCAGTTGCTTATACTAAGTCCTAATTAAAATAAAACTCAGATTCAGTAAAGAAATAAGAATACAGTAATTAGTTCAACATTAAATGTACAGAATTATACTTGCATATTACTAGCAAATATTGGATAAATCAAATAAGATTTTGATAATTTAATTATTTCCATATATGGATATAAATATTTTAGTCATGTATGATAGTATGATTTTTGTATAAATAAAGTTTACATTCACATCTTCCTTCTCCCCATACATTGTAAGGTCACAAATTCCTCTCTTCTTAAAAGGGGAACCACTCCATAGAAGGGGGTAGCTTATGACCCCCTTGGATACACCTGCATCCAATCTCTTAGACCCCACAGAGAGTGTGGTGGGAGGGTGGGTTGAAACTGATTTGGTGAGAAAGGTTGGATGAGCAGGATGCAGTTTGGATTTGGTGGGTAACTCCGGTGTACTGAATGTGCACAAAACAGAGACCATAGATTTAATTCTACTATTTTTATTATTATTTTTTTAATTTTATTTCTCCTTTGGTATTTTTATATGTAGAGTCTCTGAATTTTATACTCTGCTTTAGAAATATTTTGTATCAGATGCAACTAGGGGAAAATATGATTGATTAGTATGGTTAAATGTGTAGTTGAACTATTTCTTACAATCTGAAATCATTATAACTATCAAAAGAAAAAAAAAGTCTCAGATTTCAAAATGAGTGATGTTTTTTTTAGGTACTAAAATTCTTATAGTTGAGACTGCATTACACTACATTTCTGTATCATGCAAAAATAGGTAAAATTGAAGGTTTAAATATATAATAATTTATTATAATGTTTTGTTTGGTTTGGAGCACTACAGTCAGCTTTTTGCTACACATGGGCTAGATTGGGTCCTACATTTTAAAGCCGATGCAAGCAAGCATTATATTGCTGTACTGATTATTCCTGCTAAGTTTATTTTTCCAAATGGCTACAGACACAGCAGACACAGCTAACATGAAATCCATGCCAACAGTGGGACTTGAACCCACAGGATTTGAACTGAATGACATAATAATATAAAGAAATATGTTCTGTTAAATGATATTGCATTTAACATTCTATTGATATTTTGCATCAGTTAAATTTTAATCTGGCTGTCATATATGCAATAAAATATTACATTAAAAGAACTTAACTACCTCTCCTCTAAACATATTAATGTTAAAAGCAGCATTTCTCAACCTTTTTATGTCTAACCCCCCCTCCTCTGCCTAAAAAATTTAGATAACATGAGTAAAATACATTCTGCACATACAGATGGTGGACAAAATAATATGAACATCTGTGAAATAATGGAAAATCTTTATTAATAGGGGGTTGGACCACCCTTTGACTGAAGTACAGATTTAATGTGACGTGGGATAGAGGCATAAAGGTCATAGACAATATTTAAAGGAATATTAAGCCATTCCTCCTGCAGAGCGGTCTCCAATTCCGAAATTCCAGATGGAGGTGGAAATCGGGACGAAGTTTGGACTGTTGCCACTGCTGTGGGGACCAGCCTTTGTGATCTCTGCACCATTGGCGTCGCTTGAAAGCATTAGTGGTTGTCACCAAGGGTTTATGAATTGCCACTCTGCCATAAATGTTCACAGCATGAAGTTCCCTTTTGACAGTTTTTGTTGAAACGGGGTCCTGGAGATAACTGTTCATTTCTGATACTCTTGTATCATGGAGGGTTAACGAAATCTCTTTGGCTCAATTTAAAGTGAGGCAGTTTGATAAAGTGAGACAAGAATATAAAACAAACTTAAATTTATTAAAAACATAAGAATTTAAATTAACTATACAACCTGTGATAACAGTTGTCAACGCCATCCTGGCGGTAGCTATACGATGATACTTATATCAACTCTCAATGAGATGCAAGAATATACAACAGTTAAATAGACAGTTACTAAATAACGTAAAACTGACGTTACAAAATAAATAAGTAATACATGCAATTGTGACGTCATGGTTAGTTTGGTTAAGTACATTTCAGATTGAATGACAAATCATTGGAGTTAACTCCGGCGGTTTAGCCTAAATCTAACAAGTGGCACGCCTGTCATTCCATCTGTTGTTTGAACTTCTTTTCTGATGAATACCTTACTTGTTAGTGATACCTGCTAGTAAACTTAACAAAAGTTAATACTTAACAAAGAATTTTAGTTATGTTTTAACATCTTAAACATTTTAGGTAACAGGTTACATCTTAAATCATACTTTTTAAATGATATGGGTTTACATCTACATTACCAGATTATATTTTACCCCCTTTTTCAGCGATATCGCCATATCATTCACCACTTTCACACAACACAGTGTAGATTTATATATATCAACAATACATGAATACTTGAATTTAAATATACGTACATATACAAAAAATTTTCATGTCACAATATATATACTTTTAACATTTCACACATTACAAAAGTATGCTCATTTAAATTATATTTACAAAAGTCAATTGATATTTTAATTCATTCACATAAACTTAAGTGGGCATATAGGAGTTTCCAAATTCAAAATGGGGCTCACAAACTTAAAAGACAAATAACATCTCCCGTGACATGGGACGTTCCATAGTTCAATACTGAAGAAAGATTTTCTTGTGGTTACTCTGTCAAATTACAGTTTCACTCTATCCGAGACGGTTTTAAGAGCTGCTCGAACTACTTAAAAACCCATCCCCAGCATCGAGACTACTTCCCGTGTGGAACTTTACACTTATAATTCATGTGACAAATCAAAATTCAATTTAAACAAATAACAATTGTGTTTGCAAAAAGTTTTTTTTTCTTCATTTTTATTTACAACAAAACAATTTGCCAGTCTTGCACAAGGCAAGCTATGGACTTTCATACTTTGCCAATTCCACAAAAATTAAGAATTGGACTTTAACTAAACATATGATTTCTAAAAGTCTCAATTTTTAGTTTACTTAAAGGTTTTGTAAAACCATCAGCTAAATTACGTTTAGTATTTATGTACTGAAGTTTAAATATCTTTTCAAATACTAAGTTCCTTAAGAATAAATATTTAATATGAATATGTTTAGTTCTTGAGTTTTCTATGGGGGAATTAGAAAAATCTATAGCGGCTCTGTTATCACAAAATAGGGTATAATCATTTACATTATTTGGGAATATCTTTAGATTTTTACATTCTTCAGTAATCCTGATCAGCCATAGGACCTCTTTAGGCGATTTTGTTAAAGCAATGTACTCAGATTCCATAGTGGATAAACTGAAACATTTTTGCTTTGCCGTTCTCCAAATAATAGGCACTCGATCAACAAAAAGAATAAAACCACTTATCGAAATACGGTCATCTCTATTAGCTGCAAAATTTGCATCGCACTTAATATTTATTTGGGATACATTTGATAGTTCTATTTTAAAGTTTTTTGTATTAACAACGTATCCTAATAGTTTTAGCAAAGCTTCCCAATGAGCTATTCCAGGATTAGACTGGAACTGTGATAGTATGTTGACTGCATAACTAATGTCAGGTCTGGTTCGTCCTGCTAAAAATGATAAGCAACCTAACAAATTTCGATAAGGGAATTTTGCCATTCTAATTCTTTCATCCTCACCATTAGGACACTGGTCTTTAGACAAAATTGTTCCTACAGCTATAGGTAGGGAAGTTATGGGAAACAAACTTTTTATATTTTTGCCCCATTTCTGCAATATACCTAGTCTGGGATAAGAATATTTTATTATCAGTTTCTTCAAACCATACGCCTAAAAGTTTCTTAGTTTTCCCCATTACTTTTAAGTCAAACTGTGTTTTTAAAGTTTCTACTACATTTTTAACAAGTTCAGTTTTACCAAATATTATAATATCATCTACATATAATAATAAAACAACATTATTATTTAATGTATAAACACAATTTACCCATTCTAACTTATAAAAATTTAATTTTTCAAGAACTTCATGAATTTCTAGAAACCATAACCTTCCAGATTGATGAAGGCCGTACACAGCTTTATTCAATTTATAAACATAACTTAATTTAGATTTTATTTCAAAGCCTTCCGGTTGGCACACATAAATTTCTTCAGTTAAAGGAGCGTAAAGGTAAGCACTTTTAATATCAATTTGGCAGTACTTCCACTTAAGTTTACATACAAAGATACAGAAAAAATATCTAACAACTGCAAAGTTCACAAGTGGACTGAAAACTCAATCATAGTCTATACCTTTTAACTGTCTGAAACCTTGAGCCACGAGACGTGCTTTATATCTCACAATCTGGTTTTGGTCATCTTTCTTGACGGTGAAGACCCAACGAGACCCTAGTACTCTCACTTTTTCTGGTTTTTGTACTAGACGCCATACACCACATTGATTGAAAGTGTCCAGTTCTTCCTGCATAGCACTTAGCCAGAGTTTAAAATCCGGCATTTTTTCCGCTTCCTTAAAATTTCGTGGTATGGCTTCATCCACTAGTCAGAATTTCTGCTGTGCTTTCTGTCGGAACTTTTTCTTCCCGCATTTGTTGACTTCGGGGACTTCAGGATTTTCGAATTCTATACCAGTTTGTACTTCGCCTGAATATGAATTCTCTCCACTGAAATTAAATACTTCGGGTTTAAACTCGATATCTTTCACCTCACAGTATTTTTCGATGTCATTATTCGATCGTAGTCGAACCTTTTCACCTTCAACACGGTAGTAAATGTCTGTACGGGATCCATCTTTCCTTGGAACTGCTTCCCTCTTCCAAACCATTTCAGTCTTAGGCTTTAGAGTGGCTTCCGAGGAAATTTCTGCTTTCAGTTCTACATCTGTTCCGAGCTCTGGGGTGGCTTCCGGGGAAATTTCTACTTCCGGTTCTACATCTGTTCCAGATTCCGAGTCTTCGACAGTACATTGATACTCCTGCCAACATGGGTCCAGCATTGCCCCACTGCTTTCAATACATTCTTCAAAACTTGAATTTATAGTTTCTATTATTTTATGCTCTTCGGGTAGCCATATTCGGTAACCTTTTGTTTTCATTGCATAGCCAACCAAGATACCTTTCTTCGTTCTCATGTCAAATTTAGATCTTAATTGCTTTGGTATACATGTGCTTTACGTCCGAATGTTCTTAAATGTTTTACTGAAGGTCGTCTTCTACTATATAATTCGAACGGGGTTTTGGTTTGGTTTCCCCGGCATACGTGGTTGAATGTATAGGTAAAGCATAATAAGGCTTCATTACAGAATCCCTTAGAAAGTCTGCTGTTGTACAACATAGCTTTTACGGCATCGATAGCTGTATAGTTGAAATGCTCAGCTACACCATTCTGCTCTGGTGTATAAAGGTTTGTTCTTTCATGTCGAATTCCTTGTTCTTCAAAGAATTTTTCAAATTCTTTATGGATAAATTCTAAACTGTTGTCTGTTCGAACACTTATTCCCCCAGTAAATCTTTCAGCTCTTTTCTGAAAACTTGGGAAAGAATTAAAAACTTCGGTTTTCGACTTCATCGGGAATACCACTACCTTCTTCGAGAAGTCATCTATTATAGATAAGAAATACCGATTCCCAGCTGGAGTTCTAGCTGGTAAAGGTCCACATACATCCATGTGGATTAATTCCAAAGGTTTCGTAATCTGGTGTTACCCTTTGCTTTAAAACTTTTCCTGCGGGTTTTAGCTATTCTACATGATTCACATCCAACTTTATTTGTTTTTAAGTTCAGTATTCCTCGTACACTTTCATTTTTACAGGTTTTGAGAATATAATCAGGATTTATATGACAGAATCTTCTATGCCACAGTTGTAGATTATCTTCTTCTGAAACGATTAAGCTTTCAGGTTTTTTATATTGCTTCAATCTGTAGTCTGGGTCGCAGTAGTATAAACCATTTCTTCTTTTTGCTACGAATAGTTCACGTCCGTCTTTATGATATACGGTTTTCCATTTTTACAAACAAATGATCCTCCTCCTTTATCAATTGCTGAACCAACTATTAAATTTCTTCTCAAATTCGGAGAGTAGAGGACATTTTGAAGGTGTATGTTTTCTATTTTATCCTTAGTATGAAAAACTAAATCTACTGTACCATTCTTCTACTTCGCATGATATATCACTCAGTGCTACTGTCATACTATCCCCCTTCAGAGGTTTAAGTGAGGTAAATAACTCTTTCTTACCACAAAAATGTGTGGTTGCTGCTGTATCAATTACCCATGTTCTGTCATCTTGCATTTCGGCATTGCTATAATACGTTTCCATGATGAAACTTGTGTTATTATCTTTTCGGTTGTTCACAGCATTTTTCGACCTTATTCAATTTATTTTCACCTTGCAGTTAGCAATTACATGACCTGATTTTCTACATTGGAAACAGTTAATATTTGATTTTCTTACATTCTTGCCCTTTTTATTCCCCTTTATTTGCCCCCTTTACATAAGTTTCCCTTTTCTGTGTAATTGCACATCTGTGTAATTACTTGATCAGCTAAAGATAATTTGAGTCGGGCTTCTTCTGCCAACAACTCCTCTAATACACTTTGAAACTTAAACTTTCCGTCTTCCCAACGGTAAATACTCTGAACTATCCCTTGAAACTCAGCTGGAAGGTATCTAATGAGTTGGAAACTCTAGAACCATTCAGCTATCGGCTTTCCTGCGTCGTCAAGTTGTTTAACGATTTTCTTTAATCTCGCCGCATATAAACCAATAGCCTCTGCTGGTTCGATCCTACAGTTGAAAAATTCATCGGTTAATTGTATTATTCTGGCTCTAGAATCCGGCCTAAAATAGTCCTGTAGTTTCTGCCATGCCTGGGTTGGATCATCAAGTTCACTTATAAAGGGTCTCAGTTCTTCTTCAATGCTTAAATAAATGGCACTAAATGCCCTATCCTTCCTAGCATCAGAGTCTTTTATAATTTTCGGGGAGGCATCTTTTTCTGGTTTTACTTCCCTCCCTTTAGTGATTCCCCATCCGTTCCGATCCATAAGGACAACTCGGATGTCATCACACCATGTTAAATAATTATCATGGCTTAATTTTCTTATAGTTAAATTTTCCATTTTACTAAACAAATTTGTAAAATATATACGAATAGGCCTGCCATCGAAAAACTCTCTATAAATAAATCTTCAAAGTCTCACACTGCCTTTAAACATACATTAAAATTAGAGCTTAAAAGGGTAAAAAAAATTTTCTCCAATATCTAGGCCCATAACCTTGATACTCTTGTATCATGGAGGGTTAACGAAATCCCTTTGGCTCAATTAAAGTGAGGCAGTTTGATAAAGTGAGACAAAAATATAAAACGAACATAAATTTATTAAAAACATAAGAATTTAAATTAACTATACAACCTGTGATAACAGTTATCAACGCCGTCCTGGTGGTAGCTATATGATGATACTTATAACAACTCTCAATGAGATGCAAGAATATACAACAGTTAAATAGACAGTTACTAAATAACGTAAAACTGACGTTACAAAATAAATAAGTAATACATGCAATTGTGACATCATGGTTAGTTTGGTTAAGTACATTTCAGATTGAATGACAAATCATTGGAGCTAACTTTGGCGGTTTAGCCTAAATCTAACAATTTCGGATGTTATCTCGGATAACGATTGCTTGTGCTTTCGGGCTACTATGCACTTCAAGACCTGTCTATCCCTATCAGCAAGCTGGAAATTTCGGCCACTGTTGTGCTTTGAAGACGTCGTCTTACCCTCTTTCGTGGCGGCCCGCGACGAACATTTTTGCGGCCCCGCCAATATATTGGCACACAATAATATATAATAAAATAATCGACGCAGAATTATAATAAGATAGGAAGAATTCGCTAAATGTTTTTTAAATGATACTCTTTTTTGCTATTATTAAACAAAAGGCATATATTTATGTTGAATATACTGTAATTAGGTAAATAAACCTATGTTTCTATTAATATTGATTTTTTTTTTGCGGCCCACCTATAGTTAAACCTTGTTTGTTTGGCCCAAGGTAGCCTTTGAGTTTGACACCCCTGGTGTACGCTGTCATAACGGCTGATACCATACTCCTTGCAAACCCCAAAAGGTTTGCTGTTTCCGTAACCGATGCTCCACTTAAACGCGCTCAAACTTTCATTCCTCTTTGGAACTCTGACAGGTCTGACATTTCAACTTATCACAGACAGTTTGATAGAAGCATGCAACGTAGGTGACTGCTGTTGAGAGACTGATACCTTCCTCTTCATGCTCACTAGGTGGCAGACTTCTGTTGCAGGTGGCGCGGCTGTACTGCAGGTGTAAAATATGTCATACTTTTCCACAGGTGTTCGTATTATTTTGTACTCCATCTGTATATTTTGCTAACGATCTGTGCCCTTCCTTGAAAATCACACACCTCCCCACGGGGCATTCCCCCCCCCTCAGGTTGAGGACCACTGGTTTAGAGGATTGAACGCAAGCATTATATTGCTATACTGATTATTCCTGCTAAATTTATAAATTATATATGAGACTGTACCTATATATATATAGATGATATTTTATCTTATCTGTCTGTCGGGATAGCTTATATAATATTTTTTAGTTTTTGATAGTACTCTTTAAAATGAGTGAATTTTAATTATGCATTTATAATTTCACCATGTTTTATCATATACCTAATCTACAAAAGAATTCAGAACATTTTCTTATTTTTCAATTTACTGCATTTAATAGGGGACCAGGGTTGCCCAAATTGGTCGGCAGATCTGTACTGTCTGTCTGGCATCTAGGCCTATAAAAATGAACTGCTCTGAACTTGGGAAATCAACCCTTGACTGTGTATACAGGTTTTGCTATGTAGTGACTGGTTTTTAGTCTGACAGGGTGTATAGGCGAGAGCCGTGGTCGCCATAATTTTCGAAGTTACTGCATTTAATATTTAGGTATAATTAATACTCTATTTAAATTATTTCATAAAAATATTTGGTTTGCTGATTTTAAAAGAAAAATAATACTAAGACAAAAGAAAAATGAAACATTAATAAAAGAAGAGACCCCCTCCCACCTGTCCCCCGTTATTCTTTTATTTTTTTTAACTGGGTACCCAATAAATCCCATAAGGTGGGTTTCATAGAGCCATGAACCTTTTTTCCTTCCTCATTTCAACTGTAGCACAGTAATCTGGCTAAAATTAAAAATGTAATATTTGATAATCAATATATGCAGTTTTATCTTTTTTGTTTTGTGCTACTTTCAAACATAAAAGGAATTTAGAAATATAAAAACCTATTAGTTATAAAAAGCTGCTGTTTCTGTTAATGTACATGCATGTTTGTAAAAAAGTTATTATTAGTTATGCATGTTTTTCACAAAGGTTAAAAAAAGGAGGTATGCTTATCTTTTTAAATATTTGAAAACTTCCTACACAGTTTCTATTCAAATTGGATGAAAAAAATTTTTTGTTGTAGACATAAAAGTTTCATGGATAAATATTTGAATAGATGCCTGAATTTTTTTTATTATTATTTATTTTATTATTATTATTATTATTATTTTTTTTTTGGGGGGGGAAGGCGTTAATTTGAGTATGAATTTTTGAATTGCCCCATTACACTGAATAACTTATTTTGCCTTTGAGTAGAAAGTATCATTTCCTATGGATTCTTAATTTTTATCAAGTATGATTGTTTCAGGTATGTAAATCTTATAAATTCACTAGATATGACTGTACTGACCTTGATAGTGATGCGAAAATAATTGGTTTAAAAGTATGTTTTTTGCTTTCCAGAAATAGAAATCCAATGGAGATCTATAGTTCAGGTGATGAAATTTATATTAAGAGTATTAAAGACATGATAGAAGAATCAATACGTAGAATGACAGAAGAGTGTGATTTTCCTCAGGTATTACTGTTTTATATTTTTTTCATGCATTTTTGCAAAATTATTTGAGAAAATTCTTATTGTATAACCAGGGTGAGCCCCCCCCCCCCTAAATAAAAAAAAAGTTTTATGCTTTTGCTTAATTTGACTTATTGGAATACTAATGCTGTAGAATTGGTAAAAGGAGCAGTGGTTCTAGACATTTGTTTAATAAGAGCACTGATGTTTAGAATTATGGCTAAACACATAATTCTAAACAATTAATTTAATCTTTATTTTAATTTTTTTCAAGTGTGAGAGATATGAATGTTTAATTTATGGATTGGAATGTTTAATTTATTGATTTATTAGCTAAATTCCTGCTTAAAGGTACACCGAATCTAAGATAATTTGCTTGGGGCTCTATGTTCATTAATAGGTGGTTTTGAAGATTTTTAAAATTTACTATTGATGATTAGTTAGTATTGCCAGTTTTGCTTTACCTTGTTTATTGGGAGCCCCGGGTTGCCAATTTAGTTGGCAGATCTGTACTGTCCGTCTGGCGCCAAGGCACACATGAAACATCACTGAACAGGGGAAATCAAACCTTGACTGAGTTTGCAGGTTTTGCTATGCAGCTTCTGGTCTTCAGGCTAAACAATTGCTTATGGACCAACGGTCCGGGAAACACAAATTGTGGATTACCTTATTTATTGTGCTAAAAGTTGAGATTTCTGCAAAAATACAGTATTGCATAATCAGGAAAATTTATTCTTGACTGCTTAAAAAAGTAAAAGCAAAAATGAACAAGGAAAGACTACATGATTATTATAACTAAAGTATTTAGCATAAGCTTGATTAAAATCATTGTGTCTTGAGAGGGAAAATAATCTAATTTCTTTTAGCCCTTCTTTATCTTCATTTGTATACTGTTGATCCAAAGAATAAAAAATAAACTCCCTTTCTGCCCCTGTATATGTTTTTACCTTTAAACTATTATATTCATTAAAAAAAAGTCATTAACAAATTTTCAAATAGATGTACTTTAATATTAATATTAAAACATGGAAGTCATTTCGCTTGGTAAATATTAATAGAACTCTATGTAATGTTCTTAAAATTTTGTATTTGGTCAAGAGACCACATATGAAACACTGGACAACCTTTATTAGTTCTCTAGAAGGTGGCGTTAGTAACTGTACTGTAGAACTGATCTACTCCAAGTGAAAATTATTATTGAAAAATAATAGCAACAGATGTAAAAAGACTTTGAAA
The DNA here is from genome assembly GCA_907164885.2 of Dolomedes plantarius. Taxonomy (NCBI): domain Eukaryota; kingdom Metazoa; phylum Arthropoda; class Arachnida; order Araneae; family Dolomedidae; genus Dolomedes; species Dolomedes plantarius. The sequence continues at coordinate 27,136,530 of OU015500.1, forward strand.
GTAGATTCAGTTTAAAATTGAATTATTTTGAAAGAAAAATACTAGCCTTTTATTAATAGCTGATATACATAAGTAAAATGTATAGGAAAAAAATTGCTTCTCCTTACTACTTTACTATGAAAAAAATTGCTATCCTTTTAGCTAATAAGAATTTCTTTGGTCTTTAAAAAAATAAATAATAGTACATTTTCTTGCTTCATTAACCCCTTAACTGGTGAATTTTTTTACTAGAAATGTTGCCAAAAAAATTGTTGCCTATAATTAAACACCATTCTAAATAGAATAAGAAAACAAAATAATTTTTTATTAAATTTCACTTTTGGTGCTTTTACACTATTTTAAATTTTTGGAACACAAAACCCTTTCAATGTTTGTTTTTTGCAAGAAAACTCTGCATGCAATGAAGAATGTTTAACAGATCTTACAAAAATTTCTTTCATACTTACTTTAAAATTTGAAGTTTATACTTTTGCATATTGGGAACCCCATCTCAATCCCATCTCCCAAGCAAGTCTTTTTTTTGTGTGGTACAGTTTGAGGCATGGTGTAATACAAAGTCCTATGTCACAACCAGGGAGAAATAATGATCTGAAGAATAATCCAGATTATTAGAAGACAGTTCCAAATCTGAATCAGAATTCATTCCATCATCTAACAGGAAAGTATTTTCGCCATTTATTTCATCCATGATTTTAAAAAATTGTAGTGGTTTGAATTCACAAGCATTGAAAGCAGTAGAACAAAAATTCCACAAAGCAAAAATTCCCGCACTTCTGTTTAATTAAGAAAACCCTGGTTAAAAGAATTTAAATGAAATGGACCAGCTATGACATCTGTAAAAAATATCTGTACTAGGCTTTGTATTAGCATTAGTCTTTACAAACTAAAAACATGTGCGAACAAAAAGAGGAAAGGAGAGAATATCAATGCCCGTACGCTGTACAGTCGAACCTGTTGGGGCCAGATGTGAGTAGCCATCCGTATGCTGTACGGGCAAACCAGTTAAGGGGTTAAAGGCTTTTTTACATTTAGGCAATGTTAATTTGTTTTTTAAGGAAAATTTTTAACAAGAGCAAGTTTTTATTTACTAATCTTATAAAATACATTGTTGGTTATTTATTTTGTAGGGTTTTCAGTTGATTTGTGATTCTTATAATGGTTTCTCAAGTGTCTCCAGTCATGTTTTACAACACTTAGATGATGAATATAGCAGACGTTCAATATTATGTTTCCCAACATTCCAGGATAATAAACCCTCTCCTTATCAGGTTTGTGTAATTTACGTTATTCATAAGCATGCATACAGTTTATAAATGAATAAATTATGGGAAATATTTATTAATGGTGGTGTTTCAACTTTCAGGAAGATTTAATTAGGTTTATTTTACTGTACTGGATGTTATAATATCTTTAATATTTGATAAATAACATGATGTGCTTGCATTTAAAATAAAATTTTGCAGGTTTTATTCATATATTGTTTTTTCTAAAATGGTGTGATAAAATTTCTTTTTCATTTTAATGTGCTAAAGCTTAGAAGTTGTAGTATCTCACCAAATATAGTGTCGAAGTAATTGACGAGTGGCAGCATTAATAAAATATAACAATCTACTTTTTATGTAAGTTGTGTTGGCAACAAAAAGAGCAGTCTTGGCAGAGATGGAACAAAAGTGAGTGGTGAATAAAAAGAATTGGTGTTCTAACCTTCTAATTGTGGATTATTATTATTTAACATGCTCCCCAAACACCTCAAAATCAAGTTTATTTTTTGAGTTATTTATTTGTCTCTGCTGAGGAGTATGTACTCTGAAAGGAATCTATTCTTTAATTACTTTAATCGAAAAAAATTCTACATCATTCCTCAGATCCCTTCAGCATTCTACAGATCCTCTTAAGCTTGTAATGCTGATTTATGTTAAATGAAAGGAAGTGGATTGAGGTTGACGGTAGAAGATTCTTAAAAGTTAAAATTCTGTTGTGTTCATGAATATTAAAACTTTTATAAAATTTGAATTATTTGTTATGGTGGGCATTTAACCCACTGCAGTGGAAATTTAACATTTTTCACTGCAATGAGTATTTTAACATTTCTTTACATCAGAACATATTAAATGTTGAGTGTGATGTAAGATCAGTTTCAACTGACTCTCAACCACAAATTTTGAAGGTGGTTAAATCAAATGCAAGTCTTTAATAGAATGAAGAAAAAAATTAAAGATCCTTTTTTATTCAAATATTTTGGGTGGATGAGAGGTTAACAGGTTATTTAGCTATTAGAAAGAGGTTGCAATGCAGAAACAGATGAGGAACATGGTTCTGTTGTTGTTACTAATGCTCCCTGGTTAGAAGTTCCATTCACCAGGTCCTAATAGTCTATTGGGCTGAAAGGGGCTGCTCCTGTTTTGAATTAACACCACAAGGTTCGGAGTCCAACTTGGCTAAATGACCGGTCTTGTAATTTTGAACTGAGTTAAGTGATGAGACCGGAACTCTTGACCCCACACCTCCAGAGGTAAATTTGAGAACTTGGAGGACATTGCAGCCATGACCTATTTTATGTGCCCTGGCCACCATTAGTGACCACGGTGATGGATTTGCAGCGATGAGTATCTAACCAGGGACGTTCAGATCATTGACCCACTGCTCTTGCCAACTGGGCCACTGTGCCCTTTGAACATGGTTCTAAAGCAAGGAATCTCAACCCACTAAGTTTTTATGTGTGGCCCAAAACAGTCACACTCATTATCAGGCAGGTGCTTTTGTAAACATAATTTTGGAAATTAATGCCTGAAATTGACAAGACTGTACAGAAATGTTCCCACCTGCTGCTCACGTTGTCCACATCAACACATCTTTGTGAATCATCCTATTCCAAAATTAAATATGCAAACAGATATAGAAATCAGCTTATTGATTCTTACCTTTATGACGTATTAAGAGTAGCATGTAACAAGATAAACCTGATTTGTCTAAAATAGTCAAAGGTTTGTTTCAACATAAAAAAATCCCATTTATTTGACACCAAATAAAAGCTTGGATACATTGAGTTTTATTAACGTAGGATTCAATGACGGCTCCAGGGGGGGGGGGCAGTAGGGGCAATTTCCCTCCCCCCAAAAAAGCCCGACATATTTTTTTTTCATAGCCTAAAATTATATAATCGTAGACCTAATACTAAATGAGTTAAAATTTAAAATGAGACGATGCTTATTTCTTATATATATATATAACCCGAAGAGCTGACGTTGCCCCCCTCCCCCCAAAACTCTGGACTGGAGCCCCCCCTGGTAGGATTGCGTTCCTCAATAATGGTCCTTTGGACAGAAAAAAATTGTCTTGTGTCCTGAGTTATAATTTTGGCAGCACACCAAACCTAGTAGCAGTAAACAGTTAAACAGAAAAGTACCAAATTGCGTCAAAAAAAGAAAGTAAGCAATCATAAGTAATCCTACGTTAATAACCCATGGTAGTTTTGTTAGAAGAGACTACCTGATTTTTTTTTTTTTTTTACTTAATTATATTATGAGATATAGTACCTGTGTAACATAGCAAACATGCATGTGGCCTGAGAAAAAAAAGGTTGAGTATGGCTGTTCTAAAGAGATGTGATGTGTTAAGATCTAAAGTTTAGTTATTTCAGTCTGGCTTTAGTAACATTATGGAGTTACAGACTGAAATGAGAGGAATACCTGAATCTACTGAATGACCATGTTATACCATTTATGGTTTTTTCTTCCTTTGTTTGAACCTATTCCAAGATGACAAGATTCATTTGACTGAAACAGAGAGAGAGATTTCAGTGAGCATTTGTGTGAGGAGTCATTTTCACTCAAAAATTGGCGAAACAGAGATCTTATCCCATGTAGAAGCTTTTAGAATATGATGCAGTGAGGAGGAATTAACTGAATGTCATAACTCTTCCATCATCAATTCCAGATTTTAGCAAACGTAAATGTCAAAATACTATGTGAACTCATCACAACAATGTCTTCATGATTATATGGCAGAATTAAAGCTAAGGGTGGTCTGATGAAATATGAAAAAAACAAAAGCATGGACTTTTTGGTTTAAACAGTGTATTTCTCTTCTATTTCAATTTATGAGTGACCCTTTTAATTTTCTACTAGAAAGTTTTTTTCCAGTTTTGAACAGTATGGTAGAGAAAGAAGGAAGAAATGATGGCATGTTTACATGAAAGCTTCCAGTGTGTGCATTCTACAATATATCTGTCACATAAGTTTCTTTTATAAGTTTGTTAATGATGAGTTTTTTAGTATTTATTCCAATTTACTAGAAAAATATTCAAAATTTTTTTCTGAGAGAAAAAAAAGGTCTTTATTTTTAAGCTAGTGTTAATTTGGAAGTTTTATGTAAATATGCCAATTTTAAACAAAAAATTGATCCGTAGATAGTAATATTGACAGCTGATGGAGTTTACCATTGTTCTAAGGACATAATCTAATATAATTATTTCCTATGTTGTGTTGATATGCTTCATGATAAAGAGGAAACTTAGGTCTGCAAATGTTTTTAAACTTGAGAGACATGGATGTTGATGATGTTTAATGACATATGTTTTGTTTTAAAAATTTTGAAGGAACCTACTACATAATTGCATCAATGTTTCTCCAACTTAGCTGTTTGATGACTAAAGTGTATCTTTTAAAATTTCAATTGTATAATATTGTTTAAATCAGAGTTATATCAATGACCTTTGGCTTTTTATAAACAAATTCCATTCCATACAAATAAAAAAATGCAATTTTGTCAGTTTAAAAAGTAATGAGTCCTGAACTTTGCTTAGATTTTTTTTCAAATAAAGTTTATAATTACTATGTCATGCAGTAATGTTTGAAATCCTTCATAATCCAGCAAATGCATTTTTTGTTTGAACTGTGTTCAGTGAATATTAAGTTACTCTAGATTAAAGAGGCTATACTTACTACAGAAGACTGTATCGTCTTTTTATCTTCATTAAATGTACGATTCATGCTTTTTCTTTCTTATTTATACTTTCAGGCATTGGACATTTTAATGCATTTCGCTGTATTCAGAACCTTGTTTTGATAATATTTTCAGCCAAAACATAAAAAATCTGTTGATTGTGATCAGAACACAACGTAATATTGAAACCAAGATCACTATGTGATTGAAATTTGTTTTATTTGAGTTCAATTAGTTTTTTTTTTTGTCGTCTTCAATAAATATGATGTAATATTATTTTTGTAATAGCATAGAGATAGTTTAGAACTGAAAGAGAGCAAATATAGTGATAATGTATAAAAATATTGCAGCAGTTGTATGATTTTATGCAATGATATTTTCTTCTGGAGATGGGAGTATTAGATTGGTTAATACGTTAAATGCAAAATTCTGTTTTTTCATAAATTAAGGAGTTTAACATTGAAAAGTTTAAGAAAAACATTTTTAAAAAATTTGTTAGAGCCATGTTGGAGCTCTTTTTGTTTTAGTTTATTCAAATAATGACTTTTGTGTTTGAATCTGACTCTTAAAATATTTGTTTTTGTTTGTGATAAGAATATTTTTTTCTAGGACATAAAAGAGCAAATGCATCGGCTATATGCAATCCTTCTCTCCTTAAACAGTATGACCAGTTATAGTTCTCTCTTCTCCCCATTAGCATTAACATCTGATGTTGTTCAATTCACTGAACCGTTCAGAACATTCCCTTTTCTGACGTATGATGTAAGTATGATTTCTTTCATATCTTTAGTGAAAATTTTTGTATTCATTCTCAAGCTGTTTGTTTTAAGATGACTGTCATAGCATTGGAATTATATATATATATATATATATATCCATTACATCACATCCTTAAATTATAACCTGAAAGGAAAAACTAGCTTATATTTACATTGGAGCTAGACTCAGGCTACGGCCACACGAGCGATTTTTCCCGGTACGGCTTTTCCCCGCGCTTGAAAATCTACACCAGCCGGCCACACGTGCATGTGACATTTTTTTCCCCCGCTCGGACTTTTCCCGCATCTTGAAAATCTAAACCGGCCACACGTGCGGTTTCTTCATGCGAGGTGGGTCGTTTGTGCTTTGCAGTAAAGCATGAATCCAGTTTCAATAAATGAAAATGCTGTTAACGCGTTATGTGCTTTATTAATTGTTCGCCGACAACGTCGCCGACGTCAAAGAAAGTACTGGGTACATCCTCTTATAAGTGAGAGATCAGTAAAGGGAAAATTTACACTTCTACACAGTAAGCTGAAAGGATACCCAGACAAGTTTTTTGAGTATTATAGAATGTCGATATCTTCATTTGAAACTCTATTATCTAAGGTTGAAGTTGCAATTAGAAAAAGTGATACTGTAATGCGGGACTGTATAAGTGCAGAAGAAAAGCTAGCAGTAACTTTAAGGTGTGTACTAAGATTTTACAACATAGTATTTTTACAATTCAGTTTATTTTTTTATAAAATTAAAATCAATTAAATTTAAATATTGTAAAATGATAACAATGAATCTTCTTCTGTCTGTCTAATTGTAGATGTGGATGACAGGTCGGAGTTAGCAGGGGATGGAGTTGGTAAATTAATACTCTGGAAGGAATTAATCGGAGTGGGGTTACTGAATTTTTGAATAAGTTCCATAAATTGAATTTGGAACTGCAGCTTGTCACTAGTATTCATTTTTTTAATAATTGGCAACTGTGAGAGCAGAAACATTTCATCTGGGTCCTGAATTGTTTTGGGCTGCTGCTCTAAATTCGCCTTCAGGACCTTCAAAATTTCTTGCTCGAACGGATCTGATGACTTCCGCTTCTTTGGCATGCGGGAACATGGTCCAGCAACAATAGCTGGTTCTTCTGTTCTTACTGGTGTTTTATTCCCTTCATCATTGATTTCTTCGGCATTCATGTTTCCCAAAGTCCTGACCAAAAAAAAAATCAAAAAAAAATCAAATAACCTCGAAAGAATTAAAAAAATACATCCAAAAACTTAAGAAATGGCTATGTGAAAACTTTCACAAAATAAATAGAAATGTATAAAGTTTTTAAATTTTATTATGGTTTTAAAAGGAAACATGGCATACATTGAATATATATACTCTGAACTGAACTTAAAAAATTGTTTGACGCGAATTGAACCCATAAAAATTTAACATCAAAATGGTTAGAATTTAATCAAAAAGAAAAGTCATGAAAAATCAAACAAACAGGTCCTGGTCCTATACAAAATAAGTAGACAAACCGATCAGTTTTAGTGTTAAAGCAGAGGTTGAATGTGTTATTTTACTTACTCTCTTTGCTCATAAACTGCTTGAAGAAAGGTCATTTGTTTATAGTATACATAAGGTTTCTTTGCCTTTCTTGCATCACCACTTCTTCCTACGTCATTTCTAATGCTCCTCAAAAAGCTTTCCTTCATATTCTTCCATCTTTTTTGTACTTCATTTCCTGCAACATTTAAGGTATAAATTACGAGATACTCACTACTCCTAAAATTTCTTTTAGGCATGCGACATCGAAAGTTAAACATTCATATTTCAAAACTGGTTTGAAAAAAAATCAATGATAAACATCAATAATCAAAAAACATTAGTTAGGAAAAACATCGATGTTTCTATAACATTGACATGGATTCACACTTTCTTTCAATAGGGTGGGCCGTAGTGGCCTTGTGGTGCAGCGCGCTGGCATTCGGTGCTGAGGGTGCTCGGATCGAATCCCGGTGAAGCGCAACTAAAATATCTCCGTTCATGTCGTCCCTTCATAGGGGTAATGCTGGTCCGCCTTTATGGTGCTCCCATAATAAAATGTGCAGTAAAAAAATGCGGCGAACATAGACGAATGTCTATATGACAAAGTGCCTCCGCATTGGATAAAAAAAAAAACTTTTTTTTGACAATGGGTACACTTTAGTCGGGACGTAAAGCGTAACCAAGTATATTTTATATCTATTAAAATGATTAAATAATGGTAACGTTTTTTTCAGGTACTTGGCGACTGGAAATTCGATTCGCTCACTACACTTTGAATTCCTTCTTGGTCGCTCAACGATTTCTTCTATTATTCGAGATACATGTACAGCTATTTGCGAAGTGATGAAAGGAGAGTACATGAAACAACCAACTGTGGAAGAGTGGAAGGCAATCAGTGATCAATACGAAATGAGGGCAAATTTCCCTCATTGCTTGGGGGCCATTGATGGCAAACATATAAGAATTATAAAACCGTGGGGTTCAGGGAGTGAATATTTTAACTACAAGAAGTTCTTTTCTATTGTATTAATGGCTGTAGTAGATTCTAACTATTATTTCCGATATATTGATGTAGGATCTTTTGGCCACGAGGGAGACTCAAATATATTGAAAACAACTAAGCTAGGTAAACAAATTTATCAACAAACTTTAAACTTGCCACAGCCTGTACCTTTGCCAAACGATCTGTCTGGACAACCAATGCCCTACGTTTTTGTAGCTGATGAGGCTTTTGCTATGTGTGAAAATGTCATGAGACCGTATCCTGCAAGGAAATTGACTTGGCAACAAAGAGTTTTTAACTATAGGCTGTCCAGAGCCCGGCGTTATGTTGAATGTGGATTTGGCATATTAGCAAATAAATGGCGCATTCTCCATCGACCAATCGATGTTAGTATTGATATGGCCGACATCATTATCCAAGCATGCTGTGTGCTTCACAATTTCGTAAGACACCGCGATGGTTACAATTTTGAAGACACCCTGTCATGCCCACTAGAAAGTATTCCTGCAATTGGAACAAGAGGAAACAACATTGGAGTTGAGACCAGAGACAGTTTCAAAAGTTACTTCTGTTCTCCTGCAGGTTCAGTGCCCTGGCAAAATCGTTCTTGCAACATTGCAGAATAGGAACTTTATTGTTACGAGTACACAGTACAAGCTACTAACTAATAACAGCAATAATTTTGTATCAAATTCTTTAAAATTGTATACTAGTAAGTTTTGTATAATGCCCTCTTGTTATAACAAGACAGTGGATTATATGCACTTATAAATGGCAAAATATCCATGCAAATATACACTTAAAAATATAAATATGCACTTCAAATAGAAATAGGTCTAAATATTACTTATTGATCTAAATATTGATCTAAATATTACTTACCTGAACAAAAGAACATATTTAAAATAAGGTTTCTGTTGTTGTTCAGATGTGTAAAGCGGGGATATAGCTTTTACATAATATATTTTTTCTGAAGCGAATGCAATTTTTATTTATAATATACTTAATAGAAAGACACATGCAAATCAGAAAATATTATATGCAATTGTATATAATCCACGGTCTAGTTATAACTATCACCTACTTACAACTTAGGTTATAACTTGTAACTTAAAAAATAAAATTTAATTTGTTTTACTACTTACCAATTTTATTTCTTCCGTTTTCGTCCATCTGGTCCCATTTTTCTCCAATAACATTCTTTGTTACGGTCATCCATGTTTCTCTTTTTAGTTCCCGGTTTTTGAAATCCTTTGTTCGTGTATCATAAAGACATGGATATTTTTCTATTTCTAAGATCAAAAGTTCGCTATCCAAGTAATAATCCATGATATTTTAAATATAAAAAAATTGAAGAATAAAAAATTACTAGAACACACGAATATAGCAGCAAGAGAAATGGTTATCTTTCCGCAAACGTCTTGAATACTACCAGCGAGTGTTTTCACGCCACGTGTGGCCACCGATTTAGCTTGAAATCCAGCTAGAAAAATAGATCTGGTTCTATCCTCCAGCGGCCGACCTTGAGAATGCGACAGACAACTCCCCCGCTAAAGGGAAAAACAGCTGTGTTTGGCCACCCCTATATTACAGAAGCTGATCTATATTTTGGCGCTTGTTTTCCAGCTGTGTTTCTCAGGGAAAAATCGCTCGTGTGGCCGTAGACTCAGCCTGATGGAATAAAATAAAATTTTGCAGTAGTCGGGTCAAATCGTTTATTAGAGCGACAAAAGTACATCCGCTCATTTCAGAAGAATGGCTCAGAAATAATATCACCTTTCAACATTAAATGCAAGAGGGCAAAAACAACATGTGGCAACATTATTTGTCGGGTGAGCAGATTTAGGGGCTTGCAGTGTTAACCTACTCCTGAATCTGGACGTATACACGTGTTGAAATGCAAAGGCATGCGATTCATGGGAAGTTCTGTGGCTAAGGGTTTTAAAGTGATAAATTAATATTACTGGGGCTTGGATTTAGGAAAGGGAGTTTAAATGCTAGAATGGAGGGCAAAATATTTAAAATATTACACACACACACACACATATATATATACAGAGTAGAACCTTGATCGATCATTCCCTGAATCGTCTTTTTTCTGTATATGTCATTTATTTCATATAGTCCCGATTATAATATTTCTTTGTTATGTTCCTGCATCCATAGTTTTCCCACATTTATCATTCAGTGCAATCAGTTCCTTGAAAAACTATAGATCAAGGTTTCACTGTATATATATATATATTTATATTTATCACAATATATAGTTGTGCATTTAAAAAATGTTAAATACAATTGCTCATTTGTTTTTTCTGAATAAGTTTGAATACTGATCAGATATTCACATAGACTGCAGAGTGTGTTAATTATAAAACAGCCATGAATGTTATGTAAAATAAGAACTTCATATTAACTTCATATATATATATAATTTCTTTTTTTGGGGAGGGGAGAAAGAAATACTGATTAAAGAAAGATTGTTTATTATGCTACTATAAATCATTATGCTTTTTCAAACATAGACTTTTGTTTTTCCCAAATAATGTAGCACTAATCTATATATATAAAACAGTTCCGTAACTGACTGACACAGACCTAACTGCTGAACCTAAAGGGCTGAAATTTTGCATGGGGATTCTTCTTATAGTGTAGAGGTGCACTAAGAAAGATATTTGAAAAATTCCTCTTAAATTTTTTAAATTAAATTTTTAAGCTGCTTTTGTAACTTTTTTTAAAGTTTGCATTTAAAATAATAATCTGAGGGTTATAAAATTTATATCACAAGAAAGATCATAAAAATTCCTTTAAAATGAAAATAGATTCCTTTAAAATGAAGATAAGATTCCTTTAAAATAAATTCGTTTAGAATTCCTTTAAAATGATAATGGACTTTTGTTTTTCCCAAATAATGTAGCACTAATCTATATATATAAAATGGTTCCATAAGTGACTGACTGACAGATAACACACAGACCAAACCGCTGGACCTAAAGGGCTGAAATTTTGCATGGCAATTTTTATAGTGCAGGGGTGCACTAAGAGAAATTTTTGAAAAAAATTTTGTAAATTTTTTTAAATTAAATTTTTAAGCTGTTTTTGTAACTTTTTTTTTGTTTGCATTTAAAATAATAATCTGAGGGTTATAAAATTTATATCACAAGAAAGATGGTAAAAATTCCTTTAAAATGTAATCATTTTCGAATCTTTATCTCCATTTTCAGATTTTTGGCAAATTTTTAAAGATTAATTTTTAGAATTTAATTTATTAAATGCTGATCACATGGTTTCTTTTCTTTTTGTGATACTTTAAATTAATTTTGCGTCAGGTGCATAACAACAAAATAAATGGACAAAAAAAATATTTAAATATGGTAAAAGATAAAATTTAACCACTAGACATATTGAGATGGAAGTTTTTTAAGAATTTAATTCAAAATAGTATGTTTTATAGATATTAAACATACAAATTAATTGTATACATTAACCATTGTATTTAATTAATATTTTCTTCTACATTATTTTGTTTATAAAAATATCCGTTATAAATTTTTTATAAATATATATTTTAATTTTGTTTTTTGGCATTAATTGCATACATTGACCATTGTATTTAATTTGAATGTACTCCGTAGCGAAGCACAGGTATTCAGCTAGTGTAATATAAAATAACATAAGTACTCACAACAAATACTTCTAGCTGTTTTCAAAGGGTTTTTTTTTGTTTGTTTAGTTCTGTGCCACAAAACTAAGATAAATATCTTAGGAGTATTTTATATTTGGATATTTTCTCTAACTATCCTCTTCTGATATGTGATATACTGCTGGTATTAAAAGTGAAACTAGGAAAATTGGGAATCAACCTGATGCAAAATAAGATTTAGAATGCAGAGTTATTTAAATGCAACAACACAGCATGAGATAATAAATATTCAAATAGCTATTTTTCCAACAAGAGAACATAAATGACAGTCTTATATGATTACAAAGTATAAATTGTAAAATAGTTTGCAGGTCACTGTTCGAAAGTTTGTATTTTCGAACAGATACTGTATTTATATAAATTTATCAACTCTGTCTCATTATGTTTGTGAATAATTTTAAATATATATATATATATTTTTTAATGTAATAAGAACAAGACCAGTATAAAAAAAGTCTTGCTAATAGTAAATTTTACACAAATCAATATTTAACAACAACAAAAATATTTTTTTTATTTGTATAAAATATCTACACCATTAAATACATAAATTTAGTGTAATACAATCTGAAAATTCTGCTTAAGTGAAAAGAAGTGAGTGAGATGCGCTGAATCAGAGACAAACCTGAGGGTGGTCTTGCTTCTGTTACCTACATATATCATCTGAGTGTTGTAATGACCAGATAGAAAGTAACTAAACCCCTACTAATGTAATCATTAGATCTTTCATAAATGTTTTAATAAATATTCAGTTTTTTAACCTATCATTAAATCTTAGTTTTGTAAAATAACTGATATTAATGAAAATATTATAGCTTTGTGATGCTGAAACACTTTTTACCTCCGTCCAAATGTTTAATAGAACTGTGGCCAAATGGCTAGGGTACAGGCATTTGATACCAGATTTAACTCTCATTGTCTACATGGATGTTTGAAGCCCTTTTGAACCTGCTTTAACCCTTCAGCGGGCGTGCCAATTTTTGGAACACCAGCAGGTGCACATAGAACAAAGTGCAACATCTCTTTCAACCTTGATTATTCCTTTTGTAATAAATTTTATTTTTTCAAATTGAAAATAATAATTCTGTGTTTTATGACAAGATATAAAATATTGATAATAATGAGATATATTTATATTTAAAGGCCAAAGAATGCAGATACAATCACCTTATATCAAAACTGTCTGGTTTATTGGATCTAAGGACAACTTGCAAATTGATTCCTATTATGTCCAAAAACCTAAAAAAACAATGAGATTGCCCATCTTTGTGATATGCGGGATACGTGTAATAGCTACCAATTTGATCGACTACATTAAACCTGCTTTTGTTGTATTGTAATCCAGTATAATCGCTGGTTTATCATGACTAACAATGAATGGAAAGCAATACAAGGGTAAAAAAATCAAACCTGCATTAGAAAGGGTGTAGCTATAAATAGAAACTGCTTAGAACATTCGAACCTTACATGTGAAAACAAACCATTCAAAATTACGAAAACGTTGCTCTTTGTACACGAGTGCACCCGCTGAAGGGTTAAACAGAAGATCTCAATGTAATTTGCCCTCATGCATTATGTAATGACCATGACACTCCAAAATCAACTAAATATTGAACACCAAGAACAGTATAGTGTGCAAAGACTGTTGTTTTTTTAACTCTTGTACTGTGACACTGCATTACTTTGTTTACTTTGATGCTGAAAGAATTGTGAAACCTTCTTGAATATCAATCTTTTTTATTACATTTATTAATGTATTGAAAAAAAAATGTACTGTTTTGAAACATTATTTTTAAAATAATTTTTTATTTATTTATTATTTTTTTATAGGCAAACCTGCAATATCAAACAAGTTCAATACTGGCTGCTGCTATTGAAACATTAACCTCTCAGTTTCGTCTGAAATCATTAAAATTTAGTTTATCTGATGTAACATCTGCAATGTCTATGTATAGTCGAAAGGTGAGCCTTTTCATCAAAAATAATATTTTTATCTAATTTTATTTATATACTAACCTATTCTTACTTACTGTGGAATGGTGGGAATAATTTCTTTTTAAGTAACTTACTTACTGTTACTCAAAATCTGAAAAATTACTATTACTAACATTTCTATGATGACAAATTGATATTGCATCCTTCTTGAAAACTATTACTTTTTGTAAGAGTCTTCCAGCTGTAGACTATCATTCTACAGTAGACTATAATTCTATGATTTGATTTTTTGTTTATTCCTCAATTTTCAATATCTTTAAAAAAAATCTTTAAATTTGTGGATAATTTTGAAATATCTTTGTGGAAGTTTCTTTTTCTTTTCTTTTATGTTTGAAATAATCATAAACTTATTTTCAGAAGGCTTTCAATTTGAGAAACTATCACCTGTTTTTAGGTTTATCCCATGAGTTTTCTTAATTCATATTTCTTTCTCATTTTATGAACATTATCATGTAAGATATTTTATTTAATTTACACTATTTTACTGAACAACTGTAATCAATGATTTTGTATATAAATAATTTTGGCCATAAGTAATGTAAAAATTATGTGTAATTGACAATATTTTCTCATGATGTTGGGAGATACAGTGGAATCTCGATCTATCGTTTTTCAAGGGACCGACTGAACTGAACGAAAAATGCGGGAAAACGATAGATGCTGGAACTTAACAAAGTAATATGATCGTCAGGACTGGGTGAAATAAACGACACATACGGGAAAATGAGGATTCAGAGAACAATCAATTGAGATTCCACTGTATTTTTAATTTAGATTATTTTTGAGTGAAAGTAAAACTTATTTTTTAATGTAATTGAAAAACATGTGTTAAAAGCAATTCTAGTAAAGTCTGACCTATGCAATTTTGTCGTAATAAATTATGGTTCCTGTTTAAAAGGTAAATTATCTTTATAAACATTTTCTATAAATATATGTAATTTTCCTGGACTATGAATGCATGAACTTTTGATAAATTTGTTGTTTCTTGCAGTTAGATATAATTTTCTTTTCCTATGAGGTTGGTAGGAATGCAATATAAATGAAACTACAAATAAGAAAAATATTTGTTTTCAATATGATATTTAAGTTAATTCAATGCATTTGACATATCTAAATTTTTTTGATATAAAGTGGAATTTCGATCGATCATTTTCTGAATCATCGTTTTCTCGTATGTGTTGTTTATTTCACCCAGTCCTGACGATCATATTGCTTTGTTATGTTCCAACATCTATCGTTTTCTCGCATTTATCATTCAGTTCAGTTGGTCCCTTGAAAAACGATTGATCAAGATTCTACTGTACTTTTTTTTTTTAATTATCAGTTTATAGAACTAATGGTATAGGGGAAATATGAATAATATTTATAGTATTTAATTCATGTTAATTTTCATTTGTGCAAGTTTTTTTTTTCATTGTGTTCAAATGCTTATCTCTCCTTTCTAGGAGTTGCAGTTAGGGTTATAACTCTGTAGAAGCAAAAAATATCACTAGAAAAGAAATTTCTAGTGTGAAGGTGATAAATAAAGGTTTTTTTTCTGCTACGAAAGAGAAAAACTTTTGAAATTAGTTTTGGACATTGTATAGTGTTGTCTGTTATTTGGCAAGAGAGCACTGGATGTAATTGTTGCAGGGGTTAATTTCATTTGTAATTCATACTCAGTGCATAATAATGCATATCCTGTGAATCTTTCTTTTAGTTAGTATCTGTCTTTTAAGTTAGTATACTGATAGAATATTCTATTTGATCACCATTCATTTAAATGCGAAGAACTTGAGGAAAATTCTGAACTGTAGTTATGGAAAACATTGCTATCTGTCCTAATTTTCATCAGTGACCTGTTTGTCCCAATTCTTTGGGCTGCTGGAAAAATATTTGCCCAATTTTGTGTTCCCTATACTTTAACTTTTTATTTATTAATTTTTATCATATCTTTTACACCATGGTTTCATTTCTTCTTCTGTATTCTATTTTTCTTATGTCATTTCTCTTTGTCTTGTTTCTACATCTTTGTGTTTCCCTGAATCAAGTATACACCTTTTTATATCCCCTATACTCTCACTTTATTTTTGCATATTATTTTCAACATATCTTTTAATTCATAATTCAGTTTCCTAATTTCTTTTTTTAGATTTATTTTACTTTCTCATTTTTCACCTATTTATGTTTCTACATCTTGTGTCTCCCTGAAGCAGTCACCATGATCATGGATTTTGTTTTCCATTTATTTCTGATTGAATTATGATTATAGTTAGTGGTATGTAAATTTCGCATAAAAAATATCGAAATTTTGCAAAAAAAATTACAATATATGAAATTTTGCATTTATTCTCAATATATATATATATATATATATATATAAATTCAAAAATTTTGCATTTATTTAGAAAAATCAGAATTTTACTTACTTGGTGACTGGTGAGGTAAGTATCAAAATTCTTAGTTAAAAGCTAACATTGTAGTAGTCTTCACATTCTCTTTCAAGTCTCTTTACAAGTCTTTAGCAATAAGTAATAAGCAAATTTTGAGAGTGAGATCTCTCCGCTAAAGACCATGGATGGTCTTAGATATGCAATTATGTTAATAAATTATTACTATTATTACCTAATTTCACTTAAAAAGCCATTTATCACAGTTTTGCTGAAAAGTAGTCTAAAAGTAATTTTCACACGTATTCGCTCATATTGGCAAATTTTGCATTTATTCGCATCTATTTCGTAAATACGAAAATTACATATCCTTAATTATAGTATTCCTATCTCATATTCTACACATAATTCTGCTAGATTCCTCTGTTTCTATAAAAGAGTTTAGTGGTCTTCACATTAGTGATTCATCCATTGAAACTGTCAGAACTGATGCTTTGCAATCTTGAGGAAGATTAAATCTATGAGTCTTGATTTAGAAATAATATTCAAGCCTTGTTATAGATTTAAATCCAAAAGAAACAGTGAATTTTCACAATCTTAAATGATAATGTCTTAAGAAATTGAAGGTTTCATTCATTTTGTTTTAAGTTTCATAAAATCATGTGTGGTTCTGTCTTATTTTTATATGGCCTGAAAAATTCCTGTTAGTTATACAAATTGAATTACAATATGCTTCTGTGATGCATTTTATGCAAATGTCATAACAAAGGATCCACATTTGTAACACTACAAATATTCTATGTTCAAATACACATTCATAGATATATATATATATAGAATATGTATTTTAATGTCTGTTATTGATGAGTTTAATTTTATTTACTGTGAGCATTTGAAAAGTTCCTGTTTGTATTTCTTTGTTTATTTGAAACATTCACCAAAAATACAGACTTAAATGATTTAAAGTGTGTGTTACAAAATTAGAGCTAATATATATTCATTTTCAGCTGGTTTGTTCTAGCTTATGTTTGCCTTTTCCTCTTTCTGATGATGCCTTTTTAAGCACCATGGTTGAAAAAGATGTTCCTGAGTACTATATGACACCGATCAGCCCTTTCTATAACCCACAATCTGAAAGAACTGTGTATCAGTCAGCTGTTCTCAGAGGAGTACCTAAATCAAAATTTCAGAAGTAGGTTGAAAGCTTAGTATGTATCAGAGATATCTGTTTTAAGGTAGCTACTGACTTGTAATGTAATGCTGTTGGTGAGCATTATATTACAAGTGTACCCATGTTTATTTGGGAATGCTCAGCTCAAAAGCTGCTCCTCTTCAGTCAGTTCAGTATGATCTGCACTGACTTGTAAAGTAACGATCAAAGGGATTTACAAAAAAACCCAACAGTCTAGTGGAGCACAAATTGCTCAACTTCAGCGGCTTGGCTTGTTGTTTGCTTTTAGGCACTATGTACCGAATGATGGTGTTACATTACATTACATTATAAAGTTTTCTTACAAGTCAGTGGCCTCAAGGGAAACAGTGAAAAATGTCAAAACTTCAAAACAGTGTGTTTCAACCTTTTTTTCAGTGCTCCCAACTAGCTTATTTTTCTTGGGGCATCTTTATTTCAAAGTATACTTTGTATATGTATAATTTACTACATTATATTAAGAATTTAGGGGCCTTGGCGGCCTTGTGGTACAGCACGCTGGTTTTCGGTGCTGAGAGTGCTCAGATCGAATCCTGGCGAAGTGCCACTAAAATGCTTCTGTTTGTGTTGTCCCTTCATAGGTGGCAATGCTGGTATGCCTATATGGTGCCACCATAATAAAATGGCCAGCAAAGATGCGGTGAATTATAGGCAAATGTCTTCGCGACAAGTGCCTCCGCATTTGAAAAAAAAATATTAAGAATTTATATCAGGTGTCAAATTTTTAATGGTTTGCTACTTTAAAGAAAATGGTTATAATAAGGTGTATGATTTATAATTTTTATTTTTTAGATATTATTTTGTCAGTTGAAGTAGAGATCTAAAAGAAACATACAAAATATTTGTTTATCAGTTTTTGTTTTGTTGTTCAAAGAAAGAAAGCATTTCTTTTCTCTTCAGATATTTTGGATAAAGCTTTGCATGTGGGTTACAATCTTGCTTTAACATGGAGAAGACAATAAATATGATTTGAGGTGGTGAAAGGCAAAGTGGTTTAAGTCAGTGAAGTCAAGTGGTGCAAGTCAAAAGTGTTTTACTGCAAAAACTACAAAAATTCCGCTATAAATTGAACAAATTATAATTCATAATAATTATTATAATATTGAAATAATAATTATTTGCTATTCCACTATAAATTGAACATGGAGATTACATTTTTTCCCTCAAATAAAAAAAGTTGAAAATGGGACTTACACCACTTTGCCTTTCACCGCCTCATTTGACCACCCAACTTCTTTCCAAGAAAAAGATGTTTATGAAGTCAAATTTTTATATATATAGGTTACTATTGAGTAAAAAAGAGAAAAAAATAACTTCCTTAACTGTGAGATTGCCAGTCCTTGACTTATTGAACTGTTGGTAGTGCACCCCCTGTGCTAATTCTGCGCTGGGAGATGTTCAACGGATTTGCCTTCAATGATGATACTGCACACTTCTCTTTCAGTTATGACGATCAGGTTAACTTAACATAATTTATTTACAAATTAAGATTAGTTACAGTATTTACATTAAAGATTACTAAGAAATTACTCTCCAACGAGAGTTCCATTATTACCGAACTGATCGGTTCTTATGCACAATGCATTCTGATTCAAACATTTTGAAACGGGGGGTGATTCGCGGTACGGCGCTCGTAGCGCCACCAAAGATGAACTGCAACACCCTGTACAAGTTCTAACTAATGATTTCCAATATAAATTAGTAGTTTATGACAGTATGGTCAAAAATCCTTGCTCTTAGAACTGACCTTTTTAAAAGGGTCAATTATGCAGTAATTAATTGATACTTTCTTAGTTTTGAATCAAATTCAATTTCTTTCTGGTTCAACCTAGCTAGATAGTAATTTAACTGCCTTGTAAAATTTACCAGTTTGTCTATCATAATAATTAGAGTAGAGAAATGTTCAATGAGTTTGAACATTTCTCTACTTCTAGGGACAGGCATTACAGAGACATTTTTCTATCTTTTAGATTATTTTTGTATCATTTATTGTGCTGCAATGTTAGATAACAAAAATTAAAATTATATATGAAGCTAATGCGTAAAATAATTTTGAAATATTCATTGTTTACTGTACCCACAGCATTTTTTTCTGAAAATAGCTTCATTTAGGTAAATAAATTGAAAACATGTGAGGTTTTTTTTTTAGGGAACTATGAGAGAGAGTTAGATGGTTAGCATATCCAATGATGCAGTTTTAGGAAATTAAAACTGTAGTTGTAGTATACTCTCTTCATTTGTGTATATGCATGCAAGAAATATGTCATTCCAAAATTAGTATTTTTTGTAAATGATTGCATTGTGTAATCATATAAATTAAAAAAATAACTGTTATTTTATAGCATTTCTTATCGATGCTTAATGATAAATTAAAGTTAATTTTAACTAAAACACTTAAAAGCAATAATTACTACATTTCAATAAAAAACTGGGGATTATTGCAACATTTCATTTGCAAATACACATAAAAATCAATAGTAAACAAATAAATCAGGGTCCTTAAGTTTCTCAAACTGAATTTTTAAAAATATATCTTTTTATTATTGCTTTTCTTTTTTATTTTGTTCTAATGCCTTAAAACTTGTATTATTAGTAATTTAAACTCAACATATTTCCCACTTTATTTTGGCTTGAAAGTTTACATTTAAAATCTTTAGAAACATATTTTATAAGTTTGTGGCAAAAATCAGCCTCATTTTCCTTTGCTTTTGTCTTCAATTTTTATATTATCACTTTGAAGTGTAAATATGTATTTCATTTGCCTTAGTAGTTTGCATTCTTTTCCTAAACAGTCTCAGTAATTTAAGTCGGTAAAACATCCAATTTTATGCTAAAATAAATTATTGTTTTCAAAGAACATGAGACACCATATTATGCATTGTAAATCATAGTAGCTGTAATAGCATATTAAAAATTTCAGAAGTTTACCACTCTCCCACAAGAGTGGAAGCATTCATACTTGCCAGTGAGCCTAACTGCATATCGCTAGGTGAAAGACTTTTTGTGGTATTAAAATTTTTCAATAAGCATATCTGTATCTCACATCCTTCTTTTAATTTTATGTCCTTCATAGATATTTAGCTTTTTCAAATGTTAATTTTTGATTAAAGATATGTTATTTAACCCTTCAGTGGGTGCATTGGAATACCACTAGGCGCTCGTGGCACAAAGTGCGTCTCTTTCAACCTTGATTATTCCTTTTGTAATAAACTTTTTTTCAAATTGAAAATAACAATTCTGATTTTTATGACAAGATATAAAATGTTGATAATATTGAGATATATTTATAATTAAAGGCCAAAGAATACAGATGAAATCACCTTATTTCAAAACTGTCTGGTTTATTGGATCTAAGAACTACTTGCGAATTGATTCCTATTATGTCCAGAAACCTAAAAAACAATGAGATTGTTCATCTTTGTGATATGCAGGATACTGTGTAATAGTTGCATATTTGATTGGCTACATCAACTCCTGCTTTTGTCATATTGTAATTTCTGTAATTAGAATGTTGTAATCAGATATTTGTGCAATTCTATTCTATTTTTTTTATTTCTCTTTTTAGACCTAGCAAATCACATTATCCAGTTGAACCTGAGCAACTGTTTGGTGAATATTTGAATAAATATTCTTCTAGTTCTGTTTCGTAAGTTTTACATTTTTTACTGTACATATTGCATTTGTTATTTGTACCAGTAACATTTCTACCTGCTTCACAACTGAAAATGTTTATTTTCTCCTTTTACAGAACTGCTACAGTCTTCTCTGAAGAATGCAGTGTTAAGGCTCCATTTCCAAAAATATTTAAAAACTCAGTTGGAATAAATGGATTTTTGCGTTCTGATTTCTATTTAAATGATGAAGGTAAATTGATTTCTTTTATGTTTATGCTATCAACAACAATGATTACAATTGAGGCATTCCTGTTGCAAAGAGGGTGTGCCAAAATTTCTGAAGAGAATTTTTTCACTGATACAAGGGTTTTTTCCATGGCTAATGGTGTGGAAAAGGGAGATAAGTGCCTAGCTAGTTTGGTTTACTTCTGTGCTAGGCACTTACCTCCTTTTCCTTGCCAGTAGCCTTGGAAAAAAAACCTTGTATCAGTCAAAAAAATACATTTTGGAAATTTTGGCACTTACTCACTTTTCAATGGAAATGCCTTAATCTATAGATATAAAACAGTTCTGTAACTGACTGACTGACAGATAATGGACAGACCAAACTGCTGGACCTAAAGGGCTGAAATTTTGCATGGCGATTCTTCTCATAGTGTAGGGGTGCACTAAGAAAGATTTTTGAAAAATTCCTCTTAGATTTTTTTAAAATTAAATTTTTAAGCTGTCTTTTTAACATTCTTTAAAGTTTGCATTTAAAATAATGGGTTATAAAATTTATATCACGAGAAAGACCATAAAAATTCCTTTAAAATGAAATCCTTTTTGAATCTTTACCTTCATTTCCTGATTTATGGTGAATTTTTTAAGATTAAATTTTAGAATTTTATTTATTAAATGCTGATCACATGATTCCTTTTCTTTTTGCGATACTTTAAATAAATTTTGTGTCACGTGCATAACAACTAAATAAATTGACAAAAAGTATTAAAAATACGGTAAAAGATAAAATTTAACCACTAGACTAATTGAGATGGAAGTTTTTTAAGAATTCTGTTGTCATCAGTGGACTTTGAGCAGTAAGAGACTTATTAAAAAAAAGGAATAACAGCCCTTTATTCAGAATAAAAGTTTTTAAACATACTATTGGAATAAGTTCTGCACCAGAAAAAGTAAAATTGAAAAACATTGGCATATAAAACTTTACGTTGCCTTAACTGAAAACGACGTTGCTGTTCAAGCGATTTACTGCCTGATATCTGCCACAGTCCACTTCAGCGATAGCACACTTGGCTTTTTATAGGCAATCCACTCTGCATATTTCCCGTTGCCAAACACGGTTTGTGAATAGTGGACCAACCCAGCCACGCCCTCCTGCAGACGCAACATCACAGCCATGTAAAAGTGGGAAGAATGCTTCGGATAATGAGCTTTCCTAACAAATTCAAATTAATATGTTTTATGGATATTAAATTAAACTTATATATAAAACTGCAATTTCCCTTCATAGTATGTTTTGCTATGATGATAAATAAGTCTCATGGCCAAACTTTAAAATACGCTGGCATAGATTTAAGAGAAAATTGTTTCTTCCTTGGTCAGTTTTATGTAGCTTGGACACACGTAAGTTCGCAGACTGGTAATATTAGTTCCACCCAATAAAGAAACAAAAAATATTGTTTATAAGGAAATCCTCTAAAAAGCAATTTCATTATTTTTTCATTGTAATTATCCTAAAATGTACTCCGTAGCAAAGCACAGATATTCAGCTAGTTATTTTATACAATTGTAAAGCCTTTTTTTAACTAACACACTGTGCTGGAGGTAGTGGGTTGTTCGTGTTTTTAGAATTTCAGTTAAATGAATGAGGAAACTTATGGTCAATAACTTTCATAAATTTTATCTAAAGATAGGTGCCATCCTTTTTTTCTTAATCATAATATTTTTGCATGCCATATAAAATTATTTATTAATGTCTGCAATATATGATTTTTAAATTAAAAAATGATAAAAATAAGAAAATTTCTTTAATGATTATATTGTTAGGATACAAACTAAGCACTGTCTGTAAGTGTTTTAGGAAATTTTGAACAGTACATAATAAATTAATTGATAAAAATTATGAAATATTTATTTTGTCATAGATCTTTACATTTCATTGTTATAACTGGTTTAATCTCTTTCCAAAACATATTTTTCAACAAAAATGAATTCAGCATTTCTTGTTCATATTTATTTTAAGGAGTTGAAAAAGTCCCAGTGGCTGCCTCATTCAGCAGTTCTGATAGTGCTGCTCGGTTCATTGATGGCCTTCTTGCTGAAGCTGATAAAAACAGGTTTAAAGGATATGTAAAATGTGCTGAATCTTCGTATGAGAAGGATGACTACATTGAAGTACTTCAAAACCTAATTGGACTAAGAGACAATTATCAGGATTATTAAGATGCCTTTTATAAGAAAACATGATATTTTAAAAATGTACTATGAAAAAAATGGTAGAAGAATTCAATTATTATACATGCAATCAGTTAAAGAAATGTTGGAAATTTGATGAAACATTTGACGCAAAAATTCGATGAAACACTTTCACAAATTATATGTATTAATAAAGCATCTAAATCAGTGGTTCCCAACCGGTAATACGTGGACTACAGGTGGTCCGCAAGAGCCTCGGGAGTGGTCTGGTGCCACATATAAAAATGTTGCCAAATAAATGGGGATTTTGAAAGCAATGTTCGCTAAACTAGATGAGCTGAATATATCCGATGACTATCAGGTATTGAATCAAAATTTCTTAAAAGTTTAACATAATTATTTTATTATTAGAATATGATACGTTACAATGTTAATACGTTAATCCTATATCCCTTTTGCCTGAGGGATATTCTAAACCCCCCATACCCCCTGAAAGGTTCTCTCTCTCTCCCCCCCCCCCCCCGTCAAGTTGGTGAAGGAGGTCTGCATATGGTTCAATTTCTGGCTTAGTGGTCCGCAGACTTCTATGGGTTGGGAACCACTGATCTAAATCACATAATTTACATCAAACTGTACTAATTGAAATAACATTGTTTTGTAACTAGGAGCTTAATATTATTTTGAAATACTAAATTTTGATTTTAGCTCACAAATTTTTGTGGAATTTTTAAGGGGTTTTTATGTATTACAATTTTTTTTAAACCGAGGGGGCTTGAGTTTATGATAGCTATTATAATATATTTCTTTTATCATTTTATTAAATAGGGACCTTTGAATATTAGCTTTTTGTTCCTAATCTTGGCTGTACCTCTAAAACTTTAAATTATGTAAGAAAAAATGGTTTTCTCTTAAATCAGGAGCAGTGTCAAACTTTCATCAGCATCTTTTCTCTTTACTTATGTGAAATTTAATATTAGGATAATGGAAACGGTTTACCTGATCAACTACACAGCCTCTAATGATAGGGAATTTTCTTATTAAATATGGCTTACTAATAGTGATAATTGTTAATGCAAATTTTTACTATGCAAATACATAGTTTTATTCTACCAGAAAATATCCAAATTTTTAGAAGTCCACATACCCTGTACGAAAAATATCTCTAATTTATTATTACCTATTTCTTAGACGAATACACATACATGGTAGAGTTTTAATGCCCTAACTTTTTGCATATACATAAGCAAAATTTTCTGATTTATTTTAAGAAATGAACAAAAAGAATTCTCTTTTAGTGAGGGAAATGTTTTTCATTTTTGTTCAACTGTTTGTTGGTGAAAATAAGATAAATAAGGCAGATAGGAAAAAATTTGAAGGAAAACATATTCAAGCTTTGCTGTTGCACTTTTCTGTAGCAGTTGTCAAATTGCATGAAGTCTGCTGACATTTGAGGATATTGAGTATATTCCAGAGTATTTGGCAGCTCTTACTAGTGTTTCCAGCATAATCTGAAAGTGTTAGAACTTTTCGAAATTTATGAATCATGATAGCACATATATGAGATGTATGCATATATTTTTTATAATATTAAAATAATGCCTAACTTTTTTGTACTGAAATGGACTTTTAACTAGTGATGCTTTCTGGTGCGGAATTTTTCGAGATAATGTATAGTTCCTGGGGAACAGCATAAGAAAACTGCACCTTGTGATATTTAAAATGAAATTTTTTTATCACTGTTGCATTTTTTAAACTGAATTTCATTTTATAATATTTATATTTCTTTGTCCCACTGTATAATTTATGTACTTGAAGTAAAATATTTTGCTTATTTACTTTGTTGTATTTTACTTGTCAGTTCTTGATCATTTCTACAAAAGTTTTGTACCACATAATTATGTGATCGTCTTCACCCACACGCATTTCATCTGGAGCTGTAAAATAATAGTAAAAACAGTAATTAAGAAACTCTTGAAAAATGCTTTTGATAATACACAAAATTGTTTAGAATATCGGTATTAACTATTATATAAAAGTATATTTAAAAAAACAATATTGTAAATATACAAAACTGTTATACAATTCAAAAGTGCTTTTTTAACTAATGACAATTGTGATGTTTGAAATTCAGCCCACCAGTATGATGTAATATAATATTTGCTTGATTTTTGCACCTGCAATTGTTTGCATGCGTAATATTATATTTTTGTATTATTCGCGTGATATTATGATTATTCATTTTGTATTATTCATACTTTACAATATCTGAAGATGGCAACATCTATATTTTTTTAGTCAATATGATGGAATGCGTTTTTAGGTTGTATTTAGGACAAGGAACCAGTTATGTACAATTTAACTTCGCTGGGATCGCTGAGTAGAGCATTTACTGAGATCGTCGAGTAGGGCATCTCAGTCTCTTGTGATAAATATTTTGTTTTCTAATTCTCAATAAATGTTTACATTGTTCAACACCTGAAGTCTATAATACAAAAGAACTAAACGTCACAACAATTTTTGCTAGTAAATTCAGTTTCAAATAAAAGCAACTGAAGAATTTTCTCAAGGAATGAAGGCTGTAATCTGGAGGAGGTGAAAGTTTCTAAAGGTTGGATGAGGAGTTGACCCCTCTTTATATACTTTTGAGCCCTTCTGGAAACAGTCACTGTAAGAAAGTTACTTCTTTTCCCTTTAAGATTAAAAAGTCTCTCTTAGTGCATGCAATGTATGCACTTTCATTGTTTACAGCACAGCATCATTTTTTTTAGTTACAAAAACTTAAATGATACCTTTCAATATAATTTTTTTTTTATTAAGTAAAATGTACTTTTTGTTTTATGCTCTCTTCTCTTTATTGCAGAAAAAATTTGCTTTGTAAATGTTAAATAGATTTTTTAAATTTTTGTATATAGTCGATTCTGGTTAATTGGACCACATCGGGACGTGATCATTTTGGTTCTAATAACCGGCTGGTCCAATTGCACGAACATGCAATAAGATTTGTTTTGGTTCTTTAGGATTCGGTCCAAATAAGTTGCTGGTACGATTAACTAGTGATCCAATTAACCAGATTTGACTGTACATCTTTTGCTTTTACTTAAGTGAAAGTTGTGGAGACTGCATAAAAGTAACAAACAACTTTTAATATCCATATAAAAAAGCAATGTGTTTCTGTTATATTTTTTGGTAGTTTTGAGGTAGTAATTGTTCTGACACTAGATCTACCAATCTTAAATGTTGAATATGAGGGAAAGCCACTGCATGAATATATATGTATGTATGTATGTATATACAGTGGAATCTCGATCGATCGTTCCCCGAACTATCGTTTTCCCGTATGTATCGTTTATTTCACCCAATCCCGAATAAATTCCATAGAAAACAAGCAAAAAAGACCGCATGGATCGTTCCTCGATCCATCGTTTTCCCGCAATATTCGTTTCGAACATCGCAGCTTTACATTAATTTATTGGAGTTTTTTCATAATTACTGAACCAGAAATATAAATGTCTGGTTTGAGCTAGAATGACGCTTTAATTAAACAATGAGCAGAATATTTGAGATGCACGGTCTCGTATTTTTGTTCTCTCTTGTTTAGCGTGGTTTCCACTCCCATTATTTGTTCGTCGTTGGTGTTCCTTAATTCTTTAGCCCCTGGAGTACCCTATTTTCGGCAACCCATTCCAAATTCACCGACTATTCAGCATTTCTGTTCTTATCAGCAATGGCTCACAGTTAGCTTTTTTGTTGGCCTTGGGATGGAGGCGCCCTGGTGTTTGGTCTAGTGTGGGAGAAGTTTCTGATTACTTCAGTTCTACACTGGCCGATGAGTGTTTCACCCGGAAGCAGAACTTCCTGGTGGTCTTATGTCAGACCCCATCCAGTGCAATGAAATGGTTCTAGTTACAAACGATTCACG
Source organism: Dolomedes plantarius (assembly GCA_907164885.2). Lineage (NCBI taxonomy): Eukaryota > Metazoa > Arthropoda > Arachnida > Araneae > Dolomedidae > Dolomedes > Dolomedes plantarius. Next base: position 27,163,988 of record OU015500.1, read on the forward strand.
GCTGCCGCTTCTTTATACTCTCACACAATAACCGATACCAAAAAGAATGCAATTTGCAACACAAAAAAAATATTGTTTACTTGTGGAGAGAAAACCGCCAAAAAACAAACGACGATTAAGTACTTTTATTTGAATCAAAATTCCTGTGTATCTACGTGTATTTCTTTTTTCATTATTATTATCTTGGATTTCAGTACAACTTTGTAATTTTATCTTCAGTTATACTACAGGTATGTATGCATTTATGTATGTGAGTAAATATATTTTAGGGATATCAAACTTTAAGGTATGTTAATACTTTTTTGTATGTTCTCGCATCTATCGCATTCCCGCATCCATCGTTTAGTTCAGTCGGTCCCTTCGAAAACGATAGATCGAGATTCCAGTGTATATATCTATCCATTTGGAGGAGTGGCCATGGAAAAGGGGATAAAATAACTGGCTGTATGGAGTGTAATTAATTAGTTCTGAAGAAAATAGAGCTGTTTAGAGGAGTGACCGGCTAGAGATATTTCACTGAATATATATATATATACATAAACACTCATTTTTGCTGTCATAAAATGTCATTTTATGAAATGATTATTATTTATTACTATTTAGTCATCATATCTAAGGTACATTTTAAAGCAATAGAAATACAAAGGTACTGCTGCATGAATTGAACTGCTAACTGATGTGTAATATTCTACAAGTAGGAAATGCCGTTAGATTCATGTCTGTAGCATTTTTAGATTTAAAAAATAATTAACTACTTACCCTGCGTTGAAACTGGTACTGTGCCATTTCCAACATCGTGATAAAGGAGCCAAAATTTGTTATTTTCAGGATCATTTGGTATGTTTAAAATTTCATAGACATATATTTTCTTCTTTATCTCATGAGTTTTGAACCTTTGAAAGAAATGATATCCTTACTTATGTTAACATTGTGAGTGAATCAGTAAAAATCTCAATTAGTTGAACCATAAAAAAATATGCAGTTGAAATATTTTTTTATGTATTTAGATAGGACCATTCAAATTGTTTTTCATGACAGTCTGAGATGGAACTAGGGTTTAAAATAAGGGAAGAAACTATGTGAGAATGTAAACACATTGCAAAATTAAAATTATCCATAATTTCTTTATTCTCCTACTCATTTGACAGAGTTTTATTTTTTACTTCACACTATATTATTAATCCCCTAAAAATGTAGTATTTTTTTTAGTTTAAATTTAAAATAATTACCACCTCTTTGTTATATATGCATTTTTCTTTGCAAAATCTTTATTTCTGGCATAGCTTACACCCAACCTCCAAACAAACAAACACACACACACACATATAAGTTGCATTAAAGAATATATATATATTCTTTAATGCAACACTTCGTTCTCATTTCTAGTCGGAATATAGATTGTGGTTCTGAAATTTTTGTCTGCTGATACCTGAGGCACTATCAGAAAGTAATCAAGGGACTTGCAGTTTATGGATCTTCCTTGATATAGAATGTCTTAAAAAGAAATATTTATGGAGTAACGATTATTGGTATTTTTCATCATACAGAGCTATTTTGTGAATGTCCCCTTAAGAATTTTTTTTATTAGAATCGTATAGTCTCCTATATTTCAATTATGATTGAGAAATACAAGTTGCGCTCATAAAATAACCGGACAAATTAAAAAATGAAACGATAAAATAAAAAAAGTGAAAGAATAATTGTCTGGCTAGAAAGAATGACATCTCAACTCTTATTAAAGCCAGTTTAAACGGCTATTTAGTCGTTTGCATATCAAAACGCCGTAGTAATTTTCATTTACTGAGAATGCATTATACAAAAAAATTTTCTTCGGAATGGAACAACGTTGTAACATTAAATTTCGTTACAAATTAGGTAAATCTGCTACCGAAACTTTAAACATGATTCGAACAGTTATATAGTGATGCATCGTTATCAAGAACACAAGTGAATGAGTGGTACAACCGCTTTAAATGTGGGCGAGAAAGCATTGAAGATGAACCAAGGGCATCCTTCAACTTCAAAGAATGAGGAAAATGTGGAGAAAATTCGTTCTTTGGTAAAAGCTGATAGACGTGTAACAACTCAGCAACTTTCAGACATGCTTGGGATAAGCAAAGAAAGCTGTAGATTCATTTTAATTGGAAATTTGAAAATGAAAAAAGTTTGTGCTAGATTTGTGCCTCGGATTTTGACAGAACAGCAAAAAAAGAAGAACATGCACAAAAGAAGACAGAAAAGCTTGCTGTGAAGATTTGCTGATTACTGCGAAACAGGACAAAAATTTCTTAAAGTGTATTATAGTAGGAGATGAAACTTGGTGTCTATAATACGACCCAGAAACAAAAAGACAAAGTGCACAGTGGAAAGAACCGTCTCTCTCATAAAAAAAATAGTAAATAAATAAAAAAATAAAGCATGTCAAAATCAAAGACTAAGGTGATGTTGATTTCCATTTTTTTGATTACAAAGGACTTATTCACCATGAATTTGTTTCTGAAAATCAAACAATCAATCAGTATTTTTACAAGGAGGTGCTTTTTCGATTAAGAAACAGGATAAGGCGAGTTAGGAAGGAACTGTTTGATTCTGGACAATGGTTTATTTTACATGATAATGCTAGGCCCCATACAGCAATTTCTGTACAACAATATCTTGCTAAGCATTCAATTACAGTGATAAATCATCCACCATATTCTCCCGACTTATCGACAGCTGATTTTTTCCTTTTTCCGAAGCTTAAGATGGCCATGAAAGGACAGAGATTTGAAAACGTCTCGGACATTAAATCAAATGTTACGCGTATTTTGCGAACGGTTAGTTCCAACGCCTATAAACAGTGTTTCGATGACTTGAAGAAACGTTTGAAAAATTTTATAGACTCCTTTGGCGATTATTTTGAAGGAGATAAATTTATTTGAAGGTAATATTTTTCATATTTATAAAAAATTGTCCGGATATTTTATGGGCGCACCTTGTATTTTTATTAAGTTATCAAAAATATTCTATTCTATTAACCTGTTCTTTTTTTCTAACATACCTATGTGGTTATGATCTTTATGCTCCTATGTGTATGAAAAATAATTACGAAACTGACTGAATTGGAATATGACTCAAAAATTAATTTGTAAATTATCGAACCTGACTTAGCTTTTGATACTGTGAGAAGGTAACAACCATCAAATTTTGTTATCCTGAATATTTTATAGTAAGATTTTGAAAAAGGGTTTTGATATAGAGTGGTACCTCGGTTTACGAACTTAATTCGTTCCGAGATTAAGTTCACAAACCGAAACGTTCGCAAACCGAATAAGTTTTTCCCATATAAATTAACGGAAGAATTAATCCGTTCACCCCTCTAGAACATAATTATTTTTGCCTTGTTTTTAGGGGTTTTTGTTATGAAGAAATGGTGAAAATAAATGAAAACAGACTTTTTTTATGAAGACCTAAGACATGATAATTGTTCAGTACAGCATTTTAGCTTTGTAGTGGATAATTGCTGTTTCAGATGGTTGATTGTTGAAAAGGATCTTTTTATCTGAACTAGCAGCCTCCCCATGCCTAACAACACTGTGAATTCCACTTCGCTTACGGGATTTCTCAAACTTTTTAAATCATCTACTTAAAATCTTAAATTTCATCCTCATTTGTACTGTGTTTTTGCTACCAAATCACTGTGCAACATCTTAGCGTTTTCGCATATTAAAGCCTCTCTAATATTATCACCAGTAAACTGTTTCACGTATCCACACTAGCAATAACTTTTCTACCTTTTCTATAACTTGAGGTCTTTGCTTCGTTAAAAAAGCCTCCCCGTTAGCCACATCAGCTGCCTTTATTGCCTCTTTGTTTTGGAGGATAGTACAAATGGTAAACCTCGCCAACTCAAACTGCGTGGCGAGATTAGAAACATGCACACCATTCTCATTAGATATTATTTCCTTCTTTTTCTCAAAAGTTAGGTTAGGTTTCCTGCTAGCAATATCACTTGCTCTTGCAGTTTTCTTGGGAGCCATATTGACGGTTAATTTAAACAAAAATAATTACAAAACAAATCTGAAATACATGAGCAACCAACGTTTAAGCTGTGTTAGAGAAAGTCCAACTGAGCTTGACATGTGGACTTTTCGCGAACCGAAGCAAGTATGACGAATGCTTGCGTCGCAGACAACCAGATGCCAGTGCATTTCCGGTGATTGTTCGCGAACCGAATCGTTCGTAAACCGAGGTACCACTGTATATAAATTTTATAACAACAATAAATTATCTTTGGAATTAAAATCTGTTATTGTTTAGTATTGTTGTAATTCACTAATAAGGGACTGCAAGCTGATTGCTGAATATAAAGGATTCTCCAAAATATTTCTCATGCAAAATATATATAACATACAAAACGAAAAACCTTTTCTAATTTCCAAATTCTTTTCAATTTCCTTTAAAATTACGTGGGCGTAAGCAAACTAATTTCGGTTTCGTTTTATTGTGAGTGACCTAAAAACAATAGGCAACTGATATACCGTCCCTTTGCTCCAGTCTCGTGGGCACCTAAAAATTCATAACAAGACCAGGGATTCCTATGCCCAAATAACTGGGTCGGCCAATAAATGCAAGTTGCACGGGTCACGTGACAGGCCCTCGTGAAGCTTATTTAAACTCGGACACGCTTTGAAGAGTGGGTTTTTTGTGTGACTCTGTGGCCTAGTAAAAGTGCTGTAACCCTACTGCTAAAATGTCAATGAAATAATTCTGGCTGCGACTACAGTGATATGACCGTGCCCTGAAACATCCCAACCACGGCATGCTACAATAAAATGAGTCGTCAGGAACATTTATTGGCCGACCCAGTTATCTGGGAATCCCAGGTCTTGTTATGAATTTTTAGGTGCCCACGAGACTGGGGCAAAGGGCCGGTATATCAATTGCCTACTATTGTTTTTATGGCACTCACAATAAAACGAAAACGAAATTAGTTTGCTTACGCCCAAGTAATTTTAAAGGAAGTTGATAAGTATTTGGACATTCGAAAAGGTTTTTGGTTTTGTATGTTATATATATATATATATATATATATAATTGTAGGTCAGGAATTGGACGAGCGGGATAATATGAAACAAACATTTAATAGTTGTTCTTCAATATACAGGGACGACACAGGTGACATTTATATTTACAAAGGAGGTTAATAAAGTTACGTCTTGGAAATAGTCTCTTTTAAACAATAAAAACCGTCGTTTAGCATTGCACCTAACACAATGTTACGAGTCCATCTTATTGGAATCAACTTTCGTCTCATTTGCCCGCCAAGAATCAAAGTTCAATCCAAATGAACCGCAAAGCTATGTCCGAAGCATGACGTCACAGGCGAACACATTTTGGAGAATGGGGTGGAGGAAGACAGCTCTCTCTCTCTCTATATATATATATATATATATATATATATATATATATATATATATATATATATATATATATATATATATATATATATATATATATATATATATATATATAAAATGAAAAATATTTTTGTGTTTTAATATTTTATCTAAATATTAAGTCTTAATATTTAGTTACTTTTTGCCTCCGCCCAGTCGCTTTTCACGATAGCTTTCTACGTGCGCACGTCGTTGGAATTCTCGTCATTAGAGGCCAAGAACATGCAGTTTCCCCTTTACATCCTGTGTAAGCCTTGTAGATGTCAGTTCGCAATCGATCATATTTACCTGCCTACGCGGTTTGACCATCTCATTTGGGGCCGTTCAAGTATTGCGTAAGCAATAAAGCGGGGGGGGGGGGGTGTTCAAGCTTTGTTTATTTTTTCTGACAAAGGAGAAGGGGGTATCAGAGCAATGCTTATTTAAGACAGAAAAAATGCACGTAAGAGAGTGTGCTGCGATGTGCTCCTAACCACATCAATTCTCCTGCCATCTGTACTTAGTGTAGTTACGTACTTTTGTATAAAACTATTTACTTTCAAAGAATTAATAAAACCTTTAGAACGTAAATTTAATTCTATCTGTTTCAATATATTAACTGTTGATGATATAATATACTCGTACATGCACCTTTACTTAGAATGTACAATATGTTTAATGATTGAAAAAAATCGTTTTGCCTACGAAATAGTGACAAGAAATTTGCCAAATCTTACGTTAGCGCAGTGGGGGGGGGGGGGGGGAGAATATATTTTTGCTTACAAGGAAGGGAAGGGTCTAAAACAAATAAAAATGTGCTTACATAATACTTGAACGGTTCCTTTAAAGGGGTTTTTCACCCATTAAATAGGCCATATTCTAAGCAAGTTACCTCTCAGGCGTCCTAGTTAGTGTCTGAACTCTCTAAATTCTATGTTTTATACATAAGGTTGCATCGTGTGTGCGTTTAAAAAACAAGATTATTTTGCCTCTATTAATGCTTGACTAAATTTTTTTTAAACTTCTAGTAAACGTTGTCATTTACAATACACCTAGTAACACTACTCACACTTTAAAATATAATTTTTAAAGATTACATCGATAATCGATATAGATCACTCGAAGGATTAGCGATTTTTTTCATTATTGTATTACATAATAACCCAGTTTGGATCAATTTATTCATAATCTGTTTTATAGACCCTCATATAACATTTCTTATGACGAGTACTGTACAATATTATTGAAAGTATAGGGAGTCAAAGGAGTTGTTCAATCTTTCGAACTGTAAAGTGGATTAACCTCGCAAGTTATAACGCATATTTAGTATGTAATAAATATTTAATGGAAAGGAATTTTTTGACCGTCTTACTTCAGTGGCCCGGGCCCCTGTTTGGTGAAACCGCCTCGTTCGTCCGGAGGTTTCGATGATGCGCCACGGATTAATTTCATCATTACAGATAAATACTCACATGTATTTGGGATCGATGTCAGCCGCCAGTGTCATCAGTTCAAGTGCTGTAATGTTTTCTGGCGCTCTTAAAAATATGGGATGTATCTGGTCTTTTTCGTCACCAACGAAGACAGAATACTTGACAGGAATTTTACCTCCAAGCCTGCTTTTGATATCAGATACTAGGTTGCCTAAATATAAAATATTATTTATCTTAAGAAAAAAAGAGGGCTGCTGGCCATGAAATTTATGTTAATATTAATTCTTAATTAAAAAAATTAATATTTTGACTGGACCAGAAATAGATATTGATTCTAAGACAGACTTGCACAACTTGAAATGTGATGAGGGTCATATTACTTTGATGAAAGCTGCTGCGCGCTCAAGATTATACTATGGGAAAGCGAAAAATATTTTTTCTAGCGCAAAACATATTACTGATTGTTTCAAAAATTAAATACTGTACGATCATTAGAATATTTAAGAATAGAGAAAAATAAAAAGAACAATATTTAAGAACAGAGAAAAATAGATAACTGACATAAAGAATAGAGAAAAGAACAATACACAGAACTTTCCAATTAGTTAAATAAGATTTATTTTGTTAATGAAATTTATAATAATACAACTGCGATGCAATGGGAATTAATTTTCAATAATAAGCTAGAATTTACTTACCAAAAATGGTGGTTGAATAGTTTAAGGAAATCCATTAGTTATTTGCCATAAATACGTTTTAAATAAAATGAAATAATGTGATTTTACAAAAAAGCCTGGATGTTCCGATTTAAAAAAAATAATTGGAATTTCTCAAAAGAATGAAAGAATAGGATAACATAGAATAGTAGCAAAAAGCGTTCAAGAGAAATTCCACCATAAACATAGAACAACTAATAAAACAATCAGCTTGAAAATTATCCAAAAAGCATCAGTCTTTTTTTTATAATGAAAAGAATAAAATAATAAAAATTTTATTAAGTTTACAGCAATAAATGTTTAAACGAATTATTGAAAAAATTCTTAAAAATCAAGAAAGAAATTTACCAATTTAAACATTAATCTTTAAGGTATTAATTCTAATACATAATAAGTATCTATCTATATATATAAAACGCGTAGGTATGCGGCACAAAAATCGACGATATTTCTACACTCAGAATGGCAACGGCTGTAACTACTGGATGTAAACATTAGCGACCTTCCGTAATTTGCATCCGCGTGTGTGTAGTGACTGGGCACGCAATTTGGTACAATTTAATTGCTGTATTTTACTCGTGAATAATTTTAATTTATTCATTTGATATGATTAAGTGGGGATATCTGAATTGCGCACAATTGTACATACAATAGTAAATACAGAGAGTGATGTAATCTACACTATATTTTAGTACTTGCTGAATTTTTACTCCATTTTATAAGTAAGAAATTTTCGCAACAATTTATTATTTGGTATGATTAAGTGTAGATATCTGAATTGTGAACAACAGTACATACAGAGAGTGATGTAATCCACTCTATATTTTGGTACCTGCTGAATTTTTACTCCATTTTTTAAGTGAAAATTTCCCCCAACAATTTGATATTTGATGTAATGATAAAGAGTAGATATCTTCATTTTGAAAAATAGTACATACAGAGAGGGATGCCATTTTTAAAATCATTGGTGTATGGTTTCTCAGTATTATCTTTAACTCTGTTCTGAAGTAATGAAAATTCACATTTTTTAATCACGATGTTTTAGAATCAGCCATTTATAGTGAATTTCGCAATGATTATAAATTTTTTGGCTAAACTCCCACTAACCCTTAGCAATGTAAATTTATGTTGACAGGTAATGGTAACATTCCTTACATATGTTACTTTCAGTTGAATTGCTTTGCAAAAGAAAATATATAACTAAAAGCAACCATGTTGGTCGCGCAGCGGCTAGTAATTTTAAAAAACATAAATAAAACACTTTTACAGGTACTGCCATCTTTTGACAGAATGTTGAAGCAATGCTGAACAAATACTATTACCCATTGCTTATATATTTCTTTCGTAAAATAATAAATTTAAAAATTGTATTCCGAATTTTTTAGTTTTACAACATTATGTGTCTTCACAAAAGGCTCTGCGGTTCCTAGTGTGAGTGCTGGCAGGCCGTTTGTTGTGCACGCATGGTCTAAGGCAGCCATATTCAACCTTTATCTATCTCGGGCAGCATGTATATGTTTGTTACGTTACGCGGGCCGCAACTTAGTATACTAAATATCATAATATAATCTTATATATAAAGCAGAAACAGGAAATGGGTCGTGTTTGTATGTGTGTGTGAGTCACAAAAACTGAAGAATCGTGAGTCCTACGTTGATGAAATGTACACGGTTAATGTGCTTGGAAAATCAGGATGTATGTGATTATTTTCATCCCGCTACAACGTTTCATTCCCGAATTATGTTAGAACAATTTTGCGCGGTATCAGAGGATATTTTTGTTCAAAGCCGTTGTAACATTTCATTGTTGCCAATTAAATTATAACATTTGCTTAAAAATAAATAGACATGAATTAAAAAAACGTGATTTATTCATATATTGGTGCATGCAAGAATGAATTTGATATATTATTTTCATGTACGGGGCAACGCCGGAATTTTTTTTAAAAAATGAAACTATAAAGATGGAAAGTCATTCATTTTCAATGAATGTGTTCTCAATCCATAGCAGACGGTTTAGTTTTGAGAAAGAATTACAATCATGAAATACGTGTATATTCTAATTAAGAAAGTCTGAAAGTGGCATTGAAACGTAGCAGAAGATTTAGTTTTGAGAAAGAATTCCGAGCATGAAATATGAGTACATACTTTTTCTATAATAATTATCATATTTGTTGTGTTTTAATACTGAAAGTGTTCTCAATCCATTCGAAGTTACTGGACTGGATGTGACAGAAGAATGTTTTTCGCATGGACAGCTATATATGGGAATGTCTAGAGCAAGTAATCAATCAGAATTATACATTGTCGCAGATGATAAAAAAGAAACAAAAAATGTTCTGTACTAGCAAGTATTAAAATAACAAAAAATTAGTTAATAAAGGAATTTTTTACTACTGAAAAAATTAAATTATTTTGTTTAAGAGTTGTTATAACTTTAGAGCATCATAACAAGAGGCAAATTGAAAAAAAATAATAACAGAAACAATCCCGAGCGAAGCCGGGTAATAAATCTAGTAATGTATAAATAACACTCAAAATCTAAATGTATTAAAACGTTTATTTAAAAATTACTGTTATTTTTTTTTAAATGTTGACACAAACTTTTAACTATTTTAGACAAATCAGGTTTATGCTTGCTCTAAAACGTCATCGAGGTAAGAATCAGTGAGCCGATATCGATACACGTTCCTCGCATACTTCATTTTGGAAATGGATTATGCACAAAGATACGTTGATGCGAACAACGTGGGCAGCAGTTGACACACTTTTCAGACACTAATTTCAGTGGCGTACGCAGGGGCAGAGGTATGGGGTTAACCCCCCCCCCTTGGTTCTGATTACATATATTTAATTAGGTTTCAGATTTGCACTGATTGCTCAAAACTACTCTTCCATAGTAACCCCCCCCCCCCCCACTTGAAAACTTCTGCATACACTGCTGACTAATTTCCAAAATTATGTTTACAAAAGCACATGTCTGATAATGAGTGTGAGTGTTTCGGGCCGCATATAAAAAGCTTTGTGGGCCGCAGTTTGAGTACCCCTGATCTAAGGCCTTGTTCACAATTCTTCGGGAGCGCCAGTGTTACTCGAATCGAGATATTTTTAACCAATCTGAGACCTTAACATTCTTGTGGTTAATCGTTTGGAGGTCTGTGACTGGTTAAAAATATTTCTATGAGAGTAACGCTCACGCTTCGCTCTGGAAGTAATATGAGCAATGTCTAATTAAATAAATACTATTTCTATACTGTTTGGGATACGTTTTGCTGTCCAGAAGGTTAGAACAGCTTTTTAAATGATGATTTAAATTTCCAGCGATAGCCATTAATGGGTTTAAAGTCCCGTTAAAAGATGAGCATTTTAATCATAAAAATATCTACTAAAGCAATGCCAAAAATAACAACTGCGCCAAACAAAATTTTGTCATTTCCTAAGGTATTCTGTGCAAACATGAAAACAAAAATAAAATCTCCTTCATTCCTCGTTCAGTTATTCATTTACATGTTTTTGTTAACTCGCTTTCTTGTTTGTTTCTCTGTTTGTGTGTGTGTGTGTGTTTGTTTGTCCGGTACAAATCTTCGCGAATAGCTAGACATTTCAAACTTTTAGAATAGCTCCGAACACGATGACAATGCATTCATTTGATACTTTTATTCATCTTTAAGCAGGATTGAATTCATTTTCAGTTAATTTTGTTTTGTAGACTGGTGCAGCCATCTATCGGCCGGGACGGGAATGAAAAGTTAAACGATAGTTAACTTCCAATTAACTTCATTTTCTTTCAAGTCGATGGGATAATTCATCAGAAAAATTTTAAAAAGTATTTATTAATACATAAAATTGTCAGGTTTATATTGTCAAGAATTGTCAAGAATTGTCAAGTTTAAATGATTCAACAGAAAATTTAAAAACATGGTATATAAAAAGTTCTTTTTATCTTGTAATTATTTTGTATTTAAAATGGTGATGGATTTATTTGACTGGGTTTCTCTCATATTTTTAATCTACGTAGCACAGTGTGTAACCACATAGATGTTACTTGAAATATCGCTTCAAAAACACTTTGCCCGTCTTTCATTTTTCTACAGACCGTGTGTGAGTGAATGATACTTGTTTTTCTGGTATGCTAATCTACGGTGTCAAGACTAATGACTAATGGTTTAGTTTCATATCTATCTGATTTAGCTATTAATAATTTTATGCCCTGTCAAAAATTAACCAATTTTTGTAATTGGTTAAATTTTAACTTTGGAAAATTTTAATAACTATGCACTCTTTCTTCGAGCGTCCACCTTAATATATATATATATATATATATATATATATATATATATATATATATATATATATATATATATATATATATATATATATATATATATATATATATATATGTATATATATATATATATAATTAAAATAAGCATTTCATAATCTGTGATGATTAAATGATTTTTATTTTCTCGAGGAAAAGATATCAGTAGTTTAATTTCTTGTTAAAAACTAGTAACTAATTTTAAAAACCACGCGCTCTCTATTTAAATATCCATCTTCATATCTAATTAAAAAAAATAAGATTCAAAATATGTTATTAACGTTTAGGAATTCATTCTTTTTTGCAATCCACCCTCTCTCCCGGAATTTAAGATATCCGAGTACGTTCGGTGCCATGTTTTTGAAAAAAATGGCACCGACCTTTACTTGCGAAATTTTTGTGCTATTTTTCGCGGGAATATAGCACCATAATAGGAAAATGATGAAAAAATACTCCACAACTATACAACCTTTTACAAAATGGAAGAGTTTGTGTCGAAATTTAACAAATTTTTACACAAACGGTTCTAGCTCTACAAAAACAAAAACAAAAACAAAGAAAAAAAAATGTGCGGTCGGGGGACCCCGTCAGGAACGAAGTTCCTTACGTTATTTTTTCAACTCTAAACGTGATTTAATATGTAGATTTCTATTGATTATATTAGTGTATTTTTGTCACGCCAAAAAGCGCAGCCCTCTTTTATTCAACCAACCAACTCTCTCTCTCTCTATTTTATTAAAATTAAAAATTTTAATATATAAATTAATTATTTTGATTTAGATGTTACCTAGCATAATTTTCAATCGGATTAATTTTATTATTTAATCATCAACAAAAATAAATTAATGACACAATATAAATCCCGTGTGAATTAAAACAATAACAAACAATAAATAAGTTT